>UYYF01004579.1:21935-51419 GCA_900618365.1 Thelazia callipaeda
TTTAAATGATTTCAGAACATAATATCATATTTGCATGTTCTTATTTTCATATGCTTGTCTGAACATAAAGACAAATAAAATCTTAGCCAAAACTTCGAAAACTTACTTTGTTTAATAATAATACAGTCACTAATTAATTAAAAATTTCACACATTTTCATGGTTTGCTATTTGTTTGAAAAGCATTACAGCCAAATAAAAAATATATATAAAGATAAAAAAGCAAAAAAATTCTCAGTACCACAAGTTCAGAACTATAAATAACTCAAACCAGACTAATTATGTTGACAACATTTGAAAAAGCAGTATTTTTTGAAGTTTTAACTACAAACGAAAGTTAATTATATAAGTTTTTACAGATTTACGTTAATACAAACTTCTGTAAACCACGTAATTTATTATTACATATCTGCAATAATTTACAAAAAATCAAATTTATTTGATTGATTGATTCAAAATCAATCAGTAATTAATTAATTATTGTAAAAAATTTTGCCAATAATGCAAGAATTGTTTTCCTTTTTTGACTTATATTACTTTTCTGAATACAAGTTTGGGTTAGTGTTAGCTCAATGAGAAAAACGATATCAGTGGCTTTTGACAGTAGCATGATATGATGAAAAAATTGGATAAATATCTTAAAAATAACAAGTAATTTGAAATAAATGTGAAGTACACGCATATTTTCGTTATTTAATCAAGATTCTTTTTGATTATTGTAAGGAGCATGAAGCAGAAAATTTTTCATAGCTACATATTTAATTTATGCAACAATAAATAATCAAAAAAGCAATAAAAAAAAATGAAAAAAAGAAGAATTTGAATAATTCACGCATCATTTTGTAAGCATCAAGTAAATTTTTCAAACACACTATTAGAACACAAAGTTATGAAAGAAATTTAGAGCATAAAGAATAATAACTGTACTGCATAAGTGAAAATTTTTTAACAAATATTCACATGTTGGAGCATTTAAGTTTTCGTTTTATTCATATCTTTCAAAACATTTATCACTAATGTAAGTCAAAATTTGTAATTATGCAAATTTCTATTGAGCAAAAAAAGAGATATAAGCAAGATAGGTTCGTGTATTTTAAGTAGTTTGCGCATTAATTCTTAGGTAAAGTAAAGATAATATGAGTTTTTCTATGCTACTGTGCAAATACGATTGAATAGGGCAAACAAACATTGTTGCTGCAATTTCTATCAACATTACTTACAATCTCTCTTTGTTATTTTTCAAAAAATTTATCAAAAATTATATCAATTCTGAGCAAACATTACTTTAAAAAATAAATTACTACGCTGAAATTAACGCAAAAAGTTTGTTGTAGCATACAATAATGCTTGAGAGATTGTTAGTTTATGAATGCAGATTTTATTCACTGCTATCATTTATACTTTAACGTATATTAGTATTTCATTTTCTTTCAACAAAATTTTTGTACATGAAAAATCTTCGTATATATATTGTAATATAAGCAATGTAATCAAATAATAAGAAAATCTATAAAAATAATTAAACCTAAGCCATACATAATTTCTTAGCAGTGAATGCAATAGACTGTAACTTAATAGACTTATAAGAATGAGCTGATTGAATATTTGGGTATTACACGGTATTTTATATTTTGAAAAAAATGTAACCTTTGATAACAAAACAATGATCGATGAAGAAATAAGAAAAGTTAAATCTTTTCAGAACAAAATTTATCATGAATTATTGATGATTTGTTTGATGATATATTATTTCAGTTAAACTTAAGCACAACATTACACACATTTTTTTAGAATTTATTTTTGATTAGTAAATTATATGGAGAATGAAAAAATCAAAAATCTAAAAATTTAGCTTCTTAGTCAGAGAAAAGCATGGAAATTAAAAATTTACTGTAAAATGTTATTACTGATGCTTAAAGGAGCTGTAACAGTGACAGTGGACTATTATAATAACTATAATTTTTATTGACAAACCCTTTTAAATGTAATTTACACTTATGTTCTAATAATTTTTGATTTCTATTATTACTAAGATTGCTAAAAGCTATTATTTCCTCTTCGGACAAAAAAGCTAATTTTTAGGGTAGAAAAACTGATTTCAGTGAAAAATATGGAGTATTCTATTCCAATACTAATATACTTAAATATTTATTTTATTTTAATTAACGCTATTTTTCATTTTGTTAATTACCACGAGTCAAAGCAAAAATTTAATTACAGCACACAATTATTGAATCATATCCATGTGATCAGAAGCATGCATATTTTTTTGAATTATCACAGGGCTAAATAATATATTAATAAAATTTGAACTTCATCATCAAGTTTGTTTACTGTAGCCTTAATTAGACTAATTTTCAAAAGTTTTGTGTCGTGTGGAATTGTAAATTTTTATTTGCAGGACACTGTTTGATTGTAAAAGCATTAAATCCTTCTCATTCTTGTATTTTAAGCCATTTCAGAAATGTTTTCAAAAATGACTCTAACAATGAGTGAATTTAATCATGCACAATTTCACTTCTGTCTATAAGCAAATTAATATATCATGTAAGCAATTTGTAATGACTTGTATTCATTATACTTTGTTATGTTAAAAATTTGTTATTCATATGAATTCATAGCAATTAAAATAGCGTAATCGTACCGTATTCTCATACGCCACATACAGAATCCATTTTTACGAGGACGAAAACATTTCGACTTGCAGAACAAATATAGTTGCAACAATCTTTGATAAATTATTTCTCACGCACAAAAATTAACTGTTCTAATCTGAATCTTTCTATTCTACGAATTACACATTGATATTGATGAAACTATCAGATAATTTTTACATTTCTGTAAGAAGTTGCGTGGGATGTGAATATATTTGTGCGTTATACTTCCTTGTCAGTATGAAAAGAAAGAATATTTTCAGTTAAAAATAGTCAGAAAATCACTGCAGGCTATTCAAAGGGAAAGGAAATATTAACATGCTTTTATAAGTAAATACAATTTAAAGATTAAGTAAATGATTGAAAATTAGAGAGATTAAAAAGATTTAATTTCAGAATAATACATATTTCTACTTTTCATTATCATATCTAAGATTTTATTTCAATTTAGCAAAGTTACTGATAGTCCTAAAGTTAATGTCTGCGCTTTATCCAGCTCTTGTTATCACTGGCAACTGATATCACGAATTTGTAGAGAAACAAATAAAATATCACATTTACACTTTACAGTTGGAAAAAAATTCTTCAGTATGATATGCTTCCAGTGTGTAAATGTTTGTTTAGCATGTAAACGATTTACATCATATTGACATTCGCTTTTCAATGAGAATGAAAAAAGAGAATTTTTAAGCATTATGAGTATTCTGCGACGAAAATTAACTGAATCTATTAAATTTTCTACCAAAATTGTATTCAAATTCTTCACTGTGATACAAAATTAAAAGTCAAGCACTGATTGCTGATAATTGAAAATAAAAAAATAGAAATGTTATAATTGTGATAGAACCATAAAGACCGTTAATTGTAAAAATAAATTCTGACACTGTAATAGAATTTAATAACGTATAACAATTCTGTCAAAATAAACAGCTTGTTCAGAATTGCTTTTTTATTTGAAAGAATTTCTTTTATTTTCTGAACAAATATGAGGAAATAAAGCAAAACAAATCAAATATTCTCATAAAAATAGTAAAATAGCAAAAATAGCAGTACATAGGCAAATTCACCTCGTTGCTATGGTGCCATTAAGTCAAGCAGTGCTCAAATTTGATCAAACTTGAGTAGTATTCAGTAGTCAAATATATTATTTTAATTCATTACAAAGAATATCAATTATTAAGAAGATGATTACGATGCTTTCTAATTTAATTATCTTGAGCATTTTTTTAATTGCAAGATGATGATGACTTTTAACACGATAAAATATAAATTGAGATAGAAATTTTTCTATGATATTAAAATAACAAAATGAGCACAAGTAGCAAGTAAGGTGAAGATCAAAAAGATAAATACATGCAAATCTACTTCATGATTACTTGATGCAAACAAGGCATTCAAGAATGCAAGCATTTTATAAGAAGTTATAAAATTAAAAAGGCATTGAAAGTACTTATATCATTTCAAGAAAAGGCCTATAAAAGTGCTATAAGCTTATATTTGATGTATCTCTTACAAGCTTGTATCTGATGCCAAGCTTTAACATTGAATAATGCATGTAAAATTCATCGAACGATAAAATAACGGTAAGTTCTCCGCGCCAAATACTTTAGCACATACCATCAGTGGAAAAAATGCAAATTTTTTATATATCTGAAAATATGCAAACAATAACATGTCCTTTCATACTGGAAATTATTCACAGATTTGATATATATATATATATATATTTTCATATAGGTAACTTGAACAAATAGAAATTATCCGAGCGTTCAATTTTTTGATTTG
The DNA here is from genome assembly GCA_900618365.1 of Thelazia callipaeda. Lineage (NCBI taxonomy): Eukaryota > Metazoa > Nematoda > Chromadorea > Rhabditida > Thelaziidae > Thelazia > Thelazia callipaeda. The sequence goes on from UYYF01004579.1 coordinate 26,374, forward strand.
ATCTTAAAATTACTTATTTTATTAATGGTTTAATAAAATCATTAACTCTCAATGCGTTTGGCTTTACATTAAATTCCATTCCTATAAGACTCTTAATTCTGTGCAGATAAAAAATTTATCAAATGCTATAACATAAAAGAACCAGGAATAATCAGTCAGATGGCTACCACGAATTATTATATTTCAACAGTAATGCTACTTTTGAAAATTACTAAGCAACATCAGACCAAACACTTTGAACTCTATAGCAGATGTGTTATGCTCATGAAAGTAACCGTGATATTAAATGAGAGTTGATAACTCTAATAATGAATGCAGCTATCCGCTATACACAGACAACATTTAATAAATTTGGACTTTTTGACAGTTCAAATGTTTAATAATTGAGTTTTTTCTTGAAATCATTAACAAAATAGCAATTCATTGAGAGAAAAACATGCATCAATTTTGAAGTATATTTACTGCAGATGACTTGCTTAGGTACTGAGTACTTCGCCACCGCAGGATAAATTTTGTATATTTACAAACAACCGCATCCCATCCAAATCCCAATTTCATACCTACAGTTTCTGTAATATATACAGTTTATGACAACATCTTTCAAAACCATGTTTTACTTCGCAGCAACTAAAATTTGATAATTGCGAAAATATGACATAACTCATAGCGCTTGGACTAGCATATTAGTACACTTTTCTACTTATAAAAAACCACAGGCCCAACTTTAACTCCACAGACTTATATTTTATTGACTAGATTAGATTACTGCATGATGAGATCAACAATCCCTTTAATGATAAATAAATAAAAAATTTGTTTAAAATACAACTGTTCGCCCCAAATGACAGAAAAATAAAGCGCAGATTCTATTAAAATTGTGATACCAATCAATTCTAAAATATTCTGAAGAAAGTATGTAATCTATTTCAACGAAGAAACTACGAAGTGGACAGGTAAATTTGCACTAGCTGAGGGAATATCAATCTTCATAATGCATGACAATAATATCATGAGTGATAATGATATTTTTTGTAATTAAAAATCAAAAGTAAAACATCATATGTCAATATTCAAGAAACAGTTGATGCAGCTTATTGATTATCATTCCATTTTTCACCTTGGGAACCTGATTACCGAATTATGATAAACTGTAAGTAAGTGAAATTGCTACCATAAGACCTTCAGTTTTTGATTTACAAGATGAAGTACAAATAACAGTTGATATGTGAAGTAAGAATGAGTAATAAAAAAACAGCAGAAAAACCCATAAAAAACAGTTAACCAGAAGCAAGTATCTTTCCGAAGTATTACAATAAATTAATGCTGAAGTGTGATACAAAAATATGTAAATGAAACACATGAAAAAATAGTCTGTATTGTGTAATATTCTAAATTCAAGAATGACTTCAACTGGAAACTACAAATAACTATCAACAACTTTCTAAGTTCGCATTTCACAATTCTTCGTCGATTTTGTACCTACCACAACTACTTATTGGATCAATTACCTTGCTGTTTGAGATTCACAATCAAGCTTTCTTCAGCACGACGAACCGCCATTGGAATATGCGGATTAGTTTTTGAACGATAATCACCAAGTAATTTGGGGCAATGAGTTTTTCCTTTTGATATGTTATCCATCTATAATAAGTAACGCGCTTTAAAGTAGCAGAATATAAAGTAAAAATAGTTACATAATTCCAGTGAATTATGTTACGTGATTATATTTGTCGCATCACTTAACATGTTAACTGCTTTGAAGGAAATTGAGAGTTTTAATGAAAGTTGTAAACAGCGAACAGCTTTCACAATTGAGAAACTAAAACAAAAATGCAGAAAGAACAGAAAAAGCTAACTGTTTTTAACATATCGTAAATCACACGACATCCAACAAATGAATCATGCTTGTAATCTGCATGCCTATCAACGAATTCTCTCATCCAAGACGCCAATGTCTGCAGTTCACCTGAAGCTCGTTTCTGAAAAATTCAAGAAAATTTAGTGTAAAAGAATAAAATAATGCGTAACTCTGATTTAGATAACGGGACCACTTAACCTGTATGAAACCCAAATACTGAGATATGGTGCATCGTGTATCAACATCGACATCAGCGCTATCTAGATACTGGCGTAATAACGGTACTAATCCAGGAAATTCATCACCCTTACCTAAATTAACATAGGCTTCAATTTTCATGCTACAAAAGTGAAGAAATATTCACAGCAAATAAAACATATGGGACAATATTGGTTATAATACTATTAGGTTTCTTTTTGAGGAACAAGCGGAACAATGTGATCATTATCAAATTTGGTATTCTCTGAAATCAGGTCAATATAACAAAAATATTCATTAATCGATTACTAAAATAGTTTAATAAAAATCTAAGGACACACATTTTCTCTTCAAAACTTCGTGGCCCAGAAGGAACAATTATAAAACAACCTTTCAAGAATTTCCAAGAACTATTATCACAGTTAAGTTTCTTGCCCATAAAATTAAACTAAGTGATATCTATTTCACAGCATTAAATCCATTGTCATTTTGCATTCGCGACACCAATAAGCCTAATACTGTGATGGTCCGCAAAGATATAACAAGCTGAACAAGAATACCTTTTTACCGAACAGTGTACAGAGCAATAGAAGTAGCCCAAAACTTAGCTTCTTCCACTTTTCATTATTCTAAACACTTCCCTAATATAATTTTCAAAACTTTAATCTTTGGTGAAAAACAATAACAGCACACCATTAATGATTTCATTCACTGTCATTTCGACTACATCGCTGGATGACGCTTTACAAGAGGAAGTAGTAGTGAAAGGTGAAGAGTTGCACACCGCAATACCTTTCCGGAAAAACAGCTTTTGTTTCAATACAGCATTTCTGCACTGCGCGCGTTTCATATTTTGAGAAACAGCAGAAATAGGCAAGATGAGAGTCAGACGAAATGATATTATAACTCTGAAATTAAATGTGCAATTCGGTGCAAATTGTCGTCCTAAAAATTAATCAGAAGCATAAGGCACAATTTTTGAAAAAGCGGCAGAGAATTTACAATGCTTGAAGACTTGTTTGAAAAGTGCTTCTCAAATATGAAGTAATCTCCACGTCTTAGAACAAAATAGTTCGTATTTCTATAAAGCAATAATTGCTAAATAGCAAAAGAAGTCACATTAAAATAACATTATAGAAAAATATGATCGTTTGAACATACCTAGTCAGAAGCACAACAAAACAACAATAAGCAGCATTTTCAAAATCTGTTAATTGGACTTCAGTTGGTCGAAATTCGACGCGCCAACCAATTTCTGGTGAATCTGGCGGTGGCGGCTTAAAACGCATATTCATCCAATTTGAACTCTGTACCGTCTCGAAGTGTTCCGTTGTTTTATCATCATCCTGTTCGATGCGCTCACGAAAAACCTAGGAGACAAGAATGATAACATCGAACAGTTTGAAGTTCATCTTTTAAAAAACATGAATTCAAACCAAATATACTGGACATTAAAACTGAGAGCAAATATTAAAAAGATTAATCTAATCCTTGAATAACCAAACATACGTTATTTAATGTTGATATAAAAAAGCAATAAAGTAGTACATAAAGATTCATGAGGTTCAAATTGCTTACCATACTAAATTTCTTAGTCATAGGATATAAATAAGCAGTACAAATCTTGAAGCTTTGATGTCTGGCTTTAACCTTTTTGAGTTTGAATTAAGCCTCTACAATACTATGCCCAATTTTACTGTAAACTTTATCATTAAAAAGAAAATAAATGAACTTATCAAACCTGCAAAGGATCACGAATAAACATATGTGCTATATGCTGCGCTAAAAATTCATCGATTCCACCATCTATTAGCTTCTTATAAATTTTTTCTTCAAACTGAAGAGGTATGTCGTTGTATCTGAGAAAATGGATAAGTGTATGAATATATTTCATTTGCTTTCATAAATCAAGACTCATCAATCCTACCACATAACAAAAGACATGAATATATGTGAGAGTAATTTCACTGACTGTTTGTATCATCGACAATAAGAAATCAATAGTTGCTCTTACAATTCACTAGAAATGAGAAAATACCAACCGTGCAGAACTAGGATAAATGTAACAATCAGTGCTATCATATCGACTTTTTTCCAAAACAAATTTATTGTTTTTGAGAGGTACTAAACCTCTTTCTTCAGCTGTTCGATCGTCTACACTCTGTAATATAGAGTAGAAAAAGATTATATTGCTTTCTACAGTGCTCTTGATGAATTAATATTATTGAAAGTATTGGCTACAATTTGTACAAGAAACCAAAAATTTTTAAAATTTAAGTTATCTACCGCTGATATAATATCCCATCGAGAATCGACATCGGCTAAACGCGATCGAAATATAGGTGTTGCAGCAGATAACGCCAGCAAGACTGGAGTTAATGGAGTTAACTGGTCATATAACCATCGTGCCTCGTCAAGATTAACTGCCTGAATTGGTGTAAGAACTATTCATTAAGTATTTCCTTTATTTATTTCATTACGATACAAGAAACATCGTTAGTAATTCGTAGTTCACGATTTTACTACAATTTGAACTAATTTGATTCGAAGCACACATATGTACAAAAATATGCTAAATTCCCAAAATTTGGTTCGATAATTTTCTAGTAAAATAAGCTTTAAAAGCTATTCAAAGATGCTGACACATATATGAATATGATAAGAATTCATAAGTTCATAGATAACCTGAAAAGTGACTTGTAAACAACAACAACCCATTCCGAAACCCATATGGTCCATATAAATATGGTCGGGTAATGAAGCCCGAGCAGCTTGACCACCATCTTTCTCATTCGTGAAATCCTCCTATATAGACAAGAAAAATATATTTCCATGCAAATAAGAAAAACAAAAATTATTTCATTATAAATTGAATTTATTGTGTGTAAGACTATTTATAACAACATAAATTAAGTTCAAAAGCATTTCTAATAGAATACACACTCATGGAAACTTGTCATAGTCACAATATATTTATCTTGTTTGTACGAAATGCGATTTAATAACTATCACATAACGTACTACAGATATAAGTTACGACAATAAAATACGAAAATAACTTTAGAAAAAAATTTATCAAAAAAAAACGTAACACAAGCTGCATCAGTAATCATTCAATAAAATAAAAAACTACTCGATAAGGTTGTGGTGTATTGATATCTCGATATATGGGTACATTTATGGCAACTTTTTCACCTCGACGTTCCCTGATGTTTCTGACCAAATTTCGAAACCTGAATAAATTTATTTTTCTTAAGAAAAACGAAACAACATCCCAAATATTAAAAATATCAACTACCTTGGATGTCCCGCATAAATTCCTTCATCAGGAAAAAATATTGAGCGACCAACAGAGTCCTCATCATCTGGACGCGGCAAATATGCTGGTGAAGTGAAATCTGGTGTACCTAATGCTGGAAACGATATTGACATCACTGATTCATTAGTTTTCAGCAATCGTGTGACTTCAGCTCGACGAGATATCATATTACTTTCTACTACATTGAAGCATGCCAACAGACCTTAAATTCATTATTCATTGAAATGAGTGTGAAAAAAAGGCAAATAAATTTCACTTTTATTTACTATTCTTTGAAATTTACTTCATACAGAAAATATAAACACGTCATTCCTATAGAAATAACCACAATTGTCAGCTCGAGTCGATTGATCATCTTAGTTTTCACAAAGTATGGAGAAAACGTATTGATTAACCTCCATAAGGTGCACCCGGTGTTCCTTCAATCATGTATGATGCAAATTCTGGACGCCATAAGCAACGATTTTCAGTACCCAGCAATGCATTTAATTCTTCTCCAGCTTGTAATTGACCAAGAATCTCTTCAGACCGTAGACTCACTCGGACCTATGCTATCAAAATTATTCCACTGAAAAGATTTCTAATTCAAAAAATTCATTTAACATTTCACTATACCTCAATGTTCATCATTCGTAACAAATAGAGAAATAAATCCCAATATTTCAGTTCAGCAAAAGATGACACTGGTTGTAGTAATTAAAGTCGCTTATCAGTCCTTTATTCAGAAAGGAATGAATTTAGATGAACCGTACCCTTTATTTGCTTCGCCTTAGATATTTTTGAAATCAATCCATCTACCTTCTTTGCATCGTCGTCAAATTGAACAATTGTATATTCGACCTCGTCACCCCATTTCAGTTGATCACCTTCGCGGCTTTTGACTCGATGATAAAGAGATATAAACTGTGCGATACCATGCTCCTTAAACACATTCTTTGTTCGACTTCACAATTACTTAATACCATGATTTTTACAAAAACAACCGAACCATGTACTTATATCAGAATGCTATAATGCGAAAACCAGTCAGGAAAATCAATTAATGATTCAAGTTCCTTCAATTGCTTTTCAAAAAATTTTCTTTCCTTTATTTTTTTCAGTATTTTAAAACGAAGGCAAACAATACACTCCCAGACAATGAAAACATCACGTAAGTTTATTATTAAGGACGCAGTTCCTTACTTTAATATAATCGACAAATGGCAAAGTCTCATTCCATGACAAAGGTGTCCCGAGAGTTAGTAAACCCATATCCACAGTTCTGAAGTAAGATGAAAAAGTCCTTTAAAATTAATTATACTTCAGTTCACGGTTCAACGAATTTATGTTGCTAAAGTAGTAGTAGTAAGTTGGGATGAAATGAAACACTGTCTAAAAATAAATGTGCCAAAAAACTAAAATTTGTTGGAGGCAGAGAATTAAATCAAAGTGGAAAGTATAATAAATTTTTCAAACTGAGCAATCATTGCAAAAACTTGGATGAGCAGTACTGAGGAATTAGTCTTTTGCAAAAAGTACACTATAATATAAACCATGTTCAGAATCAATATTGAAATGCAATTGTTTATGTCATGTAATTTTGCTACTTAAAAATTATATTTTTTATTTTTACAAACAAAATATAAAATTTCATATTTTTCAAAATGAAATCCGATGAAATCATGTTTTTATTACAGAAAATTTGAAATAAAATATTCGAACGCTGACAATGTTTACTCATTGCAACAATTTTAAAAGTTAGTGACTAAAATTAGTGAAAATGTGATACAAATAAATTAAGAAAAGTAACAAATAACAGAAAGAGTAAAAGTAAATCCAAAACATTTCACATTTATATGTCAGTATGTTTGAATTTTCCATTCAAACTAGTAGAAAAAGTGTAAGTCTCACAGTTGAACAAAGTATTTCATATTCTTAAAAAAGTGAAAAAAGAAAAAATACAACCATAAATACATTACTTAGAAAAGTATTTCGATAAATTGAGAAAATACAACTAAGTATTTCAATTATCAATGTTTTATACTATGCAACAATGTCAGCTACAATACACACATTCAAATATTAACTAAAATAGAAATATGAATAATTCTCTTCAATACAAACTTTGTAATCAAAACAAACTCAGACAGCAATAAAAAAATTTATTCAAAAAACGATAACTAAAATTTACGTACCATTTATGTAAAATGATATGAGTGGTACAATACAACGGCTAGATGAAACATAGATTCATGCATTAATTATATTTACTTTTCATTTATATTACTTGAGATTACAACTTTTATTCAATCATTTATTATGTACTATCTTTTAAAAGGGCAAAAATTTTTGTATACATTTGATATGAGAATGTAATGGTAAGAAAAATCAACATTTAGACGACTGAAGATAGCGTTCAGTACGAGATGAAAACAATGATATAAATTAAATACAGTGGTTGATTAAATACAATCTGCCTTTACTTTAAAAAAAATTAAATAAAATAAAATTCTGTAATGTAAACTAACTAACTGGTTTTAGAACTACAACTCTGCCTGCAATCATATCATACAATTTTACACTTTTATACAGAAAGGACAGTCGAGAGGAAAAAGACAAGCAGTGCTGGTGGTAGATGCCTCTTTTGACTTACTATCCAAATCAATTATTACAAAAGAAAAATTTTTTGTCCAAGAAAATGAATTCATTTATTATAAGTAATCATAAAAGAGAGCATTTTGCATTTAATAAAATAAATGCTAATTATAGCAGACTAAATAATTGCTAACTTCTTGACTGACTGAGAAACATTTTTCAAAATTAAATAGTTTAAGAATGGTAATTACAAAACAGTAATCCATTGCATGCATGAAAATAATCATTACACTTTGATAATTTTTTGATTATCAAATAATAGTCTGTATAATAAACGTTTAGAATTAGTATCAGACAATTGACAAAAAGCATTTGTTACCTCACTGTAATACTAGATATTAAATACTATTATAATACAATTTTGATACACAACAAACCATATACACTAAAAAATTCAGTCAGTTAAATGAGTCAAAATGTAATTTGTACACTACAAATTTTAAAATTACATATTTCTAGGCAAAATAATCTCAACTTCTAAAGCTATTTACATTACAGAATTTAAGTTAACTTTTATATTTAAAATAATTTTTTTTTCTTCTGCACAAATAAAATATACATATGCAAAATAAATATCAACAAATGCTACCAAAAGCAAAATTTTATGCAATAAAACCGAGCAGTCATTGTGTAACAGAACTTAAGTGAAAAAATGCAAAATTTATTAAGTGCTATTACATTGCATTTACATATCTTAATTCAGGATTGCGGCCGTATTAAAATAAGCCGATAAATCAGTTTGTTGATCATTTTGTAGTTACGATTAGAGGAGTGCTGGCGGTCGGTTGTATTATCAAGTTGTGGCTGTAATTGTAGAAATGGATTTTGCTTACAGTTTTAAATCGAGTTGGTATTATTTTTGACATACTGTGAGAGAATATCACTGTTAAGAGTAGATTTATTAGTACTAGTTTGGGGCATAAATGCGCAAAACTGCCAAATCTGTTGTCATCTTTAGTGTGTGCTTATTTGTTTTAATTACTATGTCAGTTAGTGAATATTGTCGTACTTCACGCTTTGATATCTTAGCATGTGTAAAGTAGCAATTTATTTGATAGTTTTATTCGTGCATTTGTTTAATACATTACTTATGAACTATATTTGTAAATTCCATCCTCTTGTTTTTCCATACTTTGATTGGAATTAATTTAATCAGTCTTTGACAGTGTGTATTTAATGTAGCTTATATTCCATGAAGTTGGGTGTGATTGTATTTCCTGTAATTGCATTGTTGTGTCAGGCTGCTTATCAAAGTGCTACCCCGTTTCAAATTACTTTTTTTTATGACTCGAAATGGCTATGGCTTTCTATGATGAAAGTATGCAGTCGTCACCACCAACACTGCTTCGATTATCGTTGAAGTCACTATCAAAAGCTATGTATACATATCACTGGTTTCCCCCAGTCAAATGTCCATTACCTTCGGAGATTTCTGATCAATTGGTCAATACGTTGCGTGCTAACAATTGGCTAAACAATGATACCATGCAACTTTTTGACGAGCGATTCCGTTTGACTGAGGTCACATAATTGAGTTAATTATTATTTTTTGCTTAGTGTAGTCACGCTGCTAATTTTATTATTAAAGATAATAATAAACATTCATTTGAATCAAGCTGCAAAAGTAAGGAGGAGTAGCAGTGACAATAAAATATTGTGAGTTCATCACAAATTGCTTGCCTAACTTTTTATTAAACTAAAAACCTCAAGAATCATAATCTGATCAAATTTACAGAAGTAATCATTTTTTGCAAATGTATGTATTTAGTTGAGACAAAAGTAGCATTTTTTTTCGCTTAATGTATATAAAATTGGATTGAATGCCCAGTTTGTGTATGAAACTTTTACTAAAAAGATCAGGTCATTGTTGCTTAATATAAGGAGTGTTAAATTTTGTGTCGTTCATTTACTGAAACCGATCAGTTTATTTGTTAAGTTGCTACATTATATGGGACCACCTAGACTTTTATATGATTTTATAATACATTTTACTTACAAATTGCAAGGAAGAAAATATTTAATAGATGAATTTGATAAGAAGTGGATTGTAGGTTGATTTATCTTGCTGCACATTGTCGGAATTGCCATTTGACATACTAAAATTACATAATGTGAAGCATCTTACTGTCCATGACATATCAAGTGATCCTGCAGTTGTATACTACTTCCGTGATTTGTCTCACTCTTCATGTTCATTCTCATCATATCCATTATCATTTTTGGAGTCTTTGGACATATCGGGTAAATAAATCGTGCAGAGCAATTTTTTTATTATAATAAAATACATGAAAGTAAGAAACCAGTCAGCTAGTCAATATTTATCATCAGATTAGTCAGCCGTTAGCACATTTATCCCTTCAGGAAAAATTATGCTAGGATTCAGTATTTAGCAACATACGCAGCTGAATTGAAAACAAATCTAATCATTTTGAACGGGGTACTATACCTCATCTGAACAGGATCAGTTACACATCAAACTACCAATGCAAATGGTTTTGTACATTTGAAATATACTGACTGTTTCCGGTACGCCATCGTTTGGGGACGCTGAGTTGAAACTAGTATGTACCAATATGTGCTTTCTCAAGGTGCTTGATATCTCACAAACAATAGTTACTGATATTTCCGCAGTAGAAGAATTGAAGTTTGTCATTATTACTTTACTTTTCTTTTTAGCTATTTTTGTTCCTTCTTTGTGCTTCAAAATTGAAGTATAAGAAAGTAACGTAGATTTCAGGGACACGCTAGAAGTTTTCATTATGCATGAACTCAAGTTATCGCGTTCTGGAATAATTAGTAATATCACAGATACATTATGCGCTCTTGAAAACTTGAAATTTTTGGATGTTTCGGATAAAAGAATTGATATATTACCTAATAGGTTTGTTTAAAAATGTGAGGAAAACTTCAGCTCATATTAATTTTTATTGATATGTGAAGTTTCGTCTTTATATTGAAAATGTATATCATGATTAACTGGTAGTTTGAAATTTCGAATGATTCCATGATCACTTAAGTATGAGTGAACCTTTACAACTCGATATTGGAACACTGATCATTCGTGATGTTGTGAAATCTGATAGTCCATGGTGGCCCAATCTATACTTTTTGGACATTGCTGGTAGCATGTTAAACTTTCGAGATCACTCTCTTACTATCGAGAACTTGACAAAATTCATATCTATGCATCCTAAATTGGCTTATATATCTATTCTGGATACATCTTTGAGTCGCTATCCATATCACTATCCTTATGAGAGAGATAAACCTCTACAGGTATTTTGGTGTTTTTCTACATGAAATCTGAGACTCAATTCATAAACTTCAAAGACTGGTGGAGTGTATTTGATTGATAACAGTCTGGTAGAAGTATATGAAACGTGTAGTATGATCAAAATTATCATGATGTCTACCGAAACTAACTTATGCTTTTTTATAGTAGTTTTGTTATCACATTAGAAGCGAATGTCATTAAAAACAATGATTCAGTAAGATAAATTAGTTTATTTGTCTTCGCACTTCGTGATCTTATGAACATTCTTGATAAAAATACATTTAACAGTGTTTATTTTTAATTATAGATAGCTAATGGTGGCACACGTGCTCAATGTCTACTTTCACTTCAAAGTTACTGCCGTCCAAATAGAGAAGCGTTTGCATCCCACGCATTGCAGGCTGTCTATTATCTTCTTCAAACTTCTTACGATGAGTTCAACCCGTGTGATTTACGTCTTACTGTTCGGGTAAAGTGAAGTGTATTCGATTGATAACAGTTTGATAGAAGTATATGAGACGTGTAGTATGGTAGAATAATCCCGAGTAAAGTGATTTTCACATTGTCAATTTGAAGTGCCATGTTTAGGTTTCCATTTTCAGGGCGTAGTATTGTCCATGTTCAATCACAAAGAAAATATCGCAATACAAATGGCAGGAAGTGCTTGCCTCTATCATCTGTGCAAGTATAATACTTTAATAATCAATGACATGTCTGGTATTCCATTAGTCTAATAACAAAAATTCACGTGCCAGAATGTTTGCATAGAGTAGTTGTGTTAATTTTGAGAAAAGTGATGAATAAATGTGTTTGATTTTGGATTGGTACTTTTCTCCATTTTGCCTCTTGATTTTTTCAGGTCTAAACGAGTGAGTCGTCTTACTCCTCAAGAAACTCGACATTGTGTTGATCGATGTTTGGATGCTGCCGAAGCCCATCCCAAGATGGTTCAAGTTAGTATTTACTAGGTTTCATGAAATAAAAAAGTCTACATAAAATCAAATTTGAATTGGAAAGTATCGAAATATAGAAACTTGATAAGTGAGCTTAAAATTGATCTTCATATTTGTTTATCTTTTTAGTTACAAAAGAATATATGGCTTACTGTATGCAGTGATCATTTATTGCAATCAAAGAATTTTGACATACTTCGAACTTGCGCAGTGGCTCTTGAGTCAATGGTCACTACTAGAGACCCCTCCGTTTCTCGGTGCTGATCTTTAAAGATTGGAATTTTTGTTCTGCATTTACCAAATTGTGTGTTAGAAAATCTAATTAATAATCGAGTTTTGTTCATTTAGTTTTGTCATTAGAAGTAGTGCCAGTCTCACAAATAGACTTAAAACTAAAAATTTTCCTCATAGTTTTTTATTTTATGCATTCCATTACCATTTTCCATTTCTGCTGACGTTTAAAGTTTAATAACTTTTTTAAAGAATGACAATAGCAATTGTATCGATTTTGGCTCCGAAATTAGCAACAAAAGAAAGTCATCGTTTAGCCACAAACAAGCGTTATGTTGCCCATTTAATTGAAATGATTAATGAAAATCTCGAGAATATTGGTGTTGGGCGTGATAATTTTAACAATTTTACCATTAAATTTACATTATCTGCGCTTTGGAACTTGACAGGTTTATTTATATGAAGTGAATGATCAATTTTTTAACTCGGTTAATATATACTCGAGTCAGTGAGTACGCTTTGCGAAGTTCATTTTACATTCACATCGGAAATTCTCTCTTTAAACATTTCCTCTTCCTTTAATTCCTTTTCTCCTATACTTCCATTTTACTTTTTGATATTCAGAAGCTGGGTAGTAATTTAGCAGGACACCACCACCATGAAAAGTAGATTATGATGCTATAATTTTTGACTTGACGCAATTTTCGAGATATTCTTGCATTCTTTAAATATTTCTGGAATTTATATCATTTTTGCGTCACTCTTGTTGATTTGAATACCCTAATATACTATCTTGTATATTAGTTACAGATGAGTCGCCAACGACATGCCGACTGTTTGTTCAACTTGACGGTATTGCTACTGCATTTAGTGTATTAAGCCATTACCAAAATATTCCGAATATACAAACTAAAGTTCTTGGTCTTTTAGTAAGTGAGTTTGAAGAATTAAGTAATGCATGTAATACTACTGTTCATTTAATGGGTAATGTCATCATTCTTTTCAGAACAATATTGCGGAAGTGAAGTGCTTAAAACGGCACATCCTTCATCGCCGTTACATTAAAATAATTTTGTGAGTCAATTTTTTCTGATAGAAAAGTTTTGATCAATTTTTAAATTATCATTGCCATCACATTGACTGTTAGAAAGTTCAAATCTGTCACTTTTCATTAGTTATCCTGATCACTGATTTTTTATCCCCTGATTTCTTATGCTTTGAAAAGTCGTCATCTTTCTAGAGATTTGCTCAATATCGATTCTGTCTCTACCAGCTCTAATGAAGGGGTTGATCATCGTCGGATTACTGATGTCTCATATTTTGCCGGCGGGATATTGGCTAATTTACTTGATTGTGGTCCATGGATGTTCGAACCCTCGTCAATGTACTGTAATCAAGCTTTGGTTAGTTTCTTAGCTTTACTTAATTAAATCGTTAAAAGTCTAAGTTTTTATATGGAAAAGACTGGTCGTTCCTGGCAAAATTTGTCTTTACTCATAAAAATTTATTCCTTGACTACCTCGCTTCGACAAAGTTTAGTGAAAGCTTCATAATATGAATCAATCGCTATCAGATATTGCTTACGCAAAACTTACTACTATTTCAAGATTAATACTATGTAATTTGACTCAATACTTATCGAGAAGGTTTTCAATTTTAGATGATGGCAGTCAAGAGATGGCCTAAATCGTTATTAACTATGGTTGCCTATCGGTAATTCTTAAGGAAATCTGTCCAATTCTTTATTGAAAAAGATTTATTAAAATGGACGAAAAATTTTTAAGAATAGTTCTGATTTATAGTAAATATATTAATTAACAATTTAGATTTTGGCAATGATTTACAAAAATTGCACACTATGATTAAGTTGTGAAGGTGAAATGGTTTTGTCCATGTATTTTTTTACAACCATTAAGTTTCAGATCATTCGCACCGTTCTTTGTGTTGCTGAAACAGGACGATTTATCTGGAGCTCAGATGTGGGCTGCATGGGCAATTCAGCACGTTTGTAATAATGACAAAGAAAATAATTATATAAAACTTCTTTTATCGCAGGGAGGGAGAGAAGAATTTCTACGTTTAACTAATTCGAAAATAGCTCATCCAGACGTAATTCAGCTTGCTCATTCTATTCTTAATTTGATCAACGATTCTGATTGTGCAACATTAAAACCTAAACATTGAAAAATGTGAATTTAGTGATAATAAAAATGTATTTTTATAGCAGGCGTATATTTCTCATTAACAGCTCGTTCTTTTGGGTCTTGCATTTTTAAGAAATTCGTTCAAAAAATGTTATGTTTTCATTACCTTTTATATCTTACGGAGCACATTTTTCATTGATATTTCGAATTCCTGTGGCCATTTCCGTACTATTTAATGTATATTTCTTCAGTATAAGTGTTTAAATATACAAATTCAATGCTAATATATTACATCGTAGCTTCTGAAGCTCCGAAAAGATTCTGATTTTTGTTGCTGAAAAGGTGTTTCTAATGAGATCATTAAGGGAATGGAAGTTAGAAAATTAGTAGATCAGTCAAAAGTTATAGTATTGAACGTTATAGTATTGAACAGTATGTTGTGTACAAATGCTGCTGTTGTTTCCGTTTTGAATTTGAGACTGGTTTGTAGTGTACAGTTTGATAGTTTATAATGATACATGCATACATTATTTTGATCTTCATATTAATTCACTTCCTGCCTCAATTTCTTTCATTCATATTTGTTTCTGATCTTATCGAAACTATCTTGTGGTTAATTTGTTTAGCTGTGCTAACTTGGACTGTTTTTGTCTTTTATGAATATTTGTATACATATTAACTGGTGGAGTCAAGAACGGTTTTCCAAACTGTAGCCGGCGTTATACGTTTTAGTATCACTTGATCTAGCTAGTTGTAAATGGCGTTCAGCTGAATTGGGTAAAGGTTATTATCAGAAATAATAGTGTTCGGAATATATATATTTGTTTGTTTTAAAGTAATATTTTTCTCATTACGAATATAGGGATCAGTATTGAAATTGTGTTGTTCCACTGTTTTGTGTTTTGATAAAGGTTTTTCATCATTTTACCTGTAGTTTTGTGCATCTCTAAGCTTTTGTCTCTTGTTTTGTGAATGAAATCTAAATCAACACGGGTATTTATTTTTGTGTTTCGAACAAGTTGTGCCGCCATTTTTTTCTCGATGGCTAGAAGTGTTGGCACGTTTGGGGTTGTTGTAGAATTGGCGTTACGGACTTATTTCTTGCGCATCAATAGTTTGTGAGTTTCCTGATAGTGAGTTAGTACAAGTAAGACTATCAGCTGATGTAACTGGATCTGTGATTACTCCGAAAAGTGGAAAATGAGTCTACTTTCTCGGTCTTGACTAGATTCATTGTTCTACTGTCTTTGGTAATGTTACTTGCTGAGCAGTATGTAGAAGAAACAAATAACAAGCACGATTTACAGCTGCACAGATTCGTGGTTTAGTAATCAGCGGGTATGGGGGTTGAGTAGGTTTTCTTTATCACAGAAGTAGAAAGAAATGAAGAAAATTTGATCTGGTTAATTGATTGGTGTCTATATCTTCAAGTGTTGGTTCATGTGCATATTTATATGTTTGCGCTATATTTTTATTGGTATGCCAACGCAGTAATGGTTTAGTTCCGATACAATAATCATAATGACAGTAATAATAACAATAATAATAGTAATAATAATAATAGTGTTGATAATAACAGATGGAATGGCGATGACCTTCTCACACTTTTATGTTCCAAACCCTCTCATCATAGCCAATAATTCTTGCTTAACATAAGGGCAAGGAAGTAGATGAGAAGATATAAAAATACATTTAAGCAATAGAACAGCAGGTAGCAAAATATAAATGTGAAATGTCGGATAATTTATTCCATTAGTATTTATAACTTTTTCAGTTATGCTAACTCTAGTTTGATTGTAATCTTTTTTCTTCATTTCTCCTCAAGTAAGAACTTTGTTTCCCATTTTTCAAGCTTTAAGGGTAAGTTGTATGACAACAAAAATTGTGAACTTGACAGTCAAATAATTAGAAGCGGAATAGATTTCGTCCTACTGTTAAACGATTCTCTGTACTTGTAGATAGTTTATGCAAATTTAAACATGATAACCAGTACAAAAAATAGATGCTCTTTTTTTCGTAATTCGTTCGGCGGCAAAATGCGTCATTTCTTTAATGTTAAGAGACAAGTGCAGTAATTTCTTATGACATTTGTAGTACTGTAACGTTTTTAAAAGTAAATGATTAATTTTGGAAGGTTTAATAAACAAGCCATTAGTATGTATAATCTACTCAATAATGAAAGCAATTAGTGAATTTTTTGATCATTTTCTGATCCTACTAACTCTTAGTGTTGCTTGTATGAATTTGAGCAGTAACAATATTTTAATTCAATTATTTGAAAAATTAGGTGAAACTATAACAAAATTAAACATTACCGTATTCGTAAAATGTCCTTCACGGAGGTGAAATACTCAAAGAAGTATGGAATAGCTAATAAACGAAGAGAAACATGCTGGGTAAGTCATGTTCTGGACAATTTAATGGGTAATTGAAGTAAGGAAATAATACTGCAATAGTCTAAATAGAATTAATTGGTCAATGCATGCATTGATTATATTTAATTGAATTTGCAATCACAATGTGTGCAACTTTTTTGATCATACCGCAATACACCACCGATCACTTCTGATCTCATTTGTACTGCAACATATTTTTTCTTTTTCTCTCAACTTTGATCGTTCATCGACTGCATGTATTTCATTTCTGTTTTCACTTCTACGTTTGCATTACTTACTTCGATTACTCTTCCATTTACATATGTTTGTAAAGCTTATTAAGACGTCTTTCTCATAAAAATAGCCTTTAACTTTGTTGTGCATTCTTCTTCTCTCAACACAGTTATACTGTTGTATATATTTTACACTTTCACACACTGCTATTTGATAGACGTTCTTAGCAGTTATATGTATGCATGTGTGTGTACGTGTGTGTGCATGTGCGTGTGCGTGTGTTTGTGCCTTCTAACTTTGTGTTTACTATCAATTCCTTGTTTTTGGCATAATAATTGAAAAATTCAAGTATACTATTATGTATACTGTTTGTAATTTGTGATTATAAACTTCAAATTTGATAACATAGAAATGTCATATTGAAAATGCAATAAAATTAAGTGCTCAACGATGAAATTTAGTAATAACTGAAGTGATTGTTAAATCTCAGCTCATTCCACATAAATAAAATTCATTGCGTGAATTCAAAGGAAAAAATTGCAGATTTTTTTTATTTAAATAAACATTTGCAAACATAACAATGAAATCATTATAAAATGTATGGCATACTTTCATTCCTCTAAAACAGAATTGTACAAAGATTTATAGTTTTGTTATAAAATCAAATGTGGACTTGCTTATATTTACTGGGATACGAAAAAAATATATCAAATTAAGATATGATTCTTTATTAAAATTTGACAGCAAACAGCAAATTATTCAAAATTTTGGATTTTCCCAAATGAAACAAAAGGAACTATGGTTCATAATTTTGTTTATCATAATTAATAAATCACCCGCTTGCTTTTGTTTGCAAATGTTTTAAATTTGCAAAATAATTGCTGCAACTTATCATTATGGTTACAACGTATGTAGAAATTGGCATAGTCCAGAAAGTTAACAGTATCATGATAATCTTCAAATACCTCAATAATAGAAGTAAAATGATTTTTACTTATCTGTTAAATGCTTCTTATCATCTTCTTTTATGGATTTCATGATAGTACTACCTGTAATACTGCCATGAATACCTGCACTGGAGTTATATTTGTTGCTACCGTTACTTACAATATTTGTAGTAGTCGTATTCGTAGCAGTAGCAGTAGCAGCAGCAGTAGCAGTAATGCTAAGAGTAGTGTTAGTAGTGGTGCTAACAGTAGTAGTAATTATGCCAATTGATAAATTCTTATCAAATGACGAATGTGGAAGACAAGCTATGGAAGATGTCGATAAGACCGGTGTTGACATAGGTATAGTGGTAATATTTGCGAAAAACATTTGCGACGTGATTTGTGGGTGAAGTGCAAAACGTGCATGCATTTTACTAGCCCAATCTGTAATACAAAACTTAACATGAATTTATTTATTCGTTTGTTATTTATTATTTATTAATTCATGCATTTTTATTAGCATATTTTTTCCAAAAGAAACAGCCATTATTCTTTTCTCACTTTTTTTTTATTCAAGGAAAGCTAATCATAAATGCAGACTCTTTCTTGTGCTTTTGTTTTGATGCAGATGTAACATTTTTGCGTTGAATGTTTAATAGAAGAAAAAGCTTTGAGACTTATTTGATAAAACAATGAAAATATCTAATTTTGAAATAAAGCATTTGAATTTCGAATAAGTTTGCAGTAAAAAGTATATTATATTTGATAGATATAAGTATTATTGCTGCGTTAAAATCAAACATTTGATGAGAGAATTTTCAATTTGTTACTAGCATAAATATTAGTATATCTATCAAATACGATTTGAAAGATTTCAGTGAACGAAAGTGGGAAATACTTCTTACATTGTCGCATTATGGCTTGCTGCATAACTGGAGTGTATAAATTAGGTGGTAGTACCGATGTGGGATCACTACGGCCATCTCTTAAACAGAATGATTCAAAATAAAACGAAACAAATACAAAACTACAACTGAATATTTAATGTCATCGAGTACTTTTATTTATAACATTCGATTGGTTCCATAATTTATAATAAATAATTGTGAAAATTCCTGATAAAATTAAAAGTGCCATTACTGATATTAGTAATGCTTTTAAAGATTTATTTAGGTCTTTTTTGATCATAATAATGTTTTAGATTTGTGCAGAATGTATGCATTATTGTCAAACTGCAGTACTATCATCATTATTCAAGTGATGTTATTAACATGTAAATATTACAAAGCTGTAAGCAACTATATAAAGAAAATTTCGGATATGTTTAATTTGCATGAAAAAAAATTAAAGTGACAAGTAACTAACAAATCGTATTCAGGTGAGCGTCCACTTGGATCACGAAAACCTTTTGCAAACGGATTTTTTTCAATTTTTAATTTTGTGATGAGTTGATTTTGATATGCTGTAACTGCCATGAATTGTGTTTCATTAAATTGAAAGGTTTTGTAATGCTCGCTGTGCAAATCAATTGTTATTGCCTAAAATGACAAAACGAAAATGCAAAGTTAATGTAATTTTTATACTACATAGCAATTATGCTCTTGTCTGATTAGATGAAATTATTCAAACTATCTTGTCATTCTGTAATGAAACAAAACTTTTTCCTAGCAGCTGCAAATATATCATAAGTGAAATAAATATTGTTGTTGTCAGATATCAAATCTACCGACATTTGATCAGCAAAATTTTATAACAAAAAAAATAAATAGTAAAAACACCATTTATTCAGAAAATATCTCTAAAATATTTGAAAAAGTGTTAAACACGCAAAATCTTTTGCAGAAATTGTTTCAAGCAAAATGAGTTTTTAGAAAAAAGTAAGTATAACCTGCTCAATAGGTCTTTCACGTGGACGCCTAACAACGTGTATTCGTGGTTGATATTTGTGCATTGAATTCAATATGAGCTGTTAAAACATATATTGCAAGATGCTTTTGTTTGTTTAATGAAGTAAATGAAACAACTTAATAACAGAAATCAAAATCAGAAAATAATCCAAAAGACTTACATGCCCAGTTTTGTCCACTTCATTGTTGGTTAACTTGGCTTTTTCAAACGAAATAACTTGCTTACAAAGCTGTAAATGTTTATAAATTTAATAAAGCATTATGTAAAGTCTTTGAACGTTGACTTCTTTTACTTGCACAGTAATACTGATTGTCGCAATTTTATTGAATCAAAATAAAACTTTAAAACCTGTTCACCGGTGAAAGGCGAGTCTGGATGCATGTAAAGTCGGTTACGAGGTGTTGGTTCTGCTTTACCGGCTGTTAACCAAGATGATTTGTTATAAATATATCGATAACGACGATTGTCTACGGGTACTACGTCCAAAAACACGTAGTAGAAAACATCTGGTTCACAGCCGCTGATGCTTAGTTTCATTGTTGGGAACATGCGTCTATAATTAAGACGTATGCAGTTTGTAGTAGTTTCTATATTCTCAAGTAAACCTAATAATTAATTTAGTCAAATTTTTTGATCTGACCAATAAGAAATTATAAAGTAAAAAATATTTACTAATGAAAAAAAATTTCTCTACAAAAATCAAATTTTCAGTAATTTTCAAATGTCTTGCTTTTATGGATTTTTCAAATATTAGTAAAATAAAATTATTGATCATATTTTAAGTCTCAAGCTTCTAAAAATTTGAACATTAGTACTATTTCCGTGGTTTCACATCAGACGGAAAATGCAAGTTATACAAATGCACTTTAAATTTGTTTATCATGAAGTAAAAGCATTCACTCATATGCAATAAATGGAAGTATCAAAATTATCGAGTGTATGATAATCATTATTTTAAATAACGTCTAATATTAATTAGCTTTTTCAAGTTTTAAACCATTTAGTAATTAAATCAACGTATACGGTATTTTGTGAAATTAAATTATATACAGTATGTAAACATTTATATCAATGGGCCGACATCATTAACAAGAGCAAAACATCGTTAACTACTAAACGATGGTGACTGTAATGTAGGTGTACACAGCTGTGTGGTATTTCAGTAATGAAAACTACTTTGTTTATTGCTTTTATTGAAGGTAAAGAAAGAAGAATAAAAAACTCCAAAAACATGAATATTTTCAATAACTATTTCACCTCTTAACTCAATTGCCAACAAAATCATTAATTTAAATTTAATTATAGTTCCATTAAAAAGATTGCAAAGTTATTGAACAAATGATTCATTCGTATTTTGAAAGATTGATAGATGTAATTGCTTGTGAATTTAAGGCATTTAATTTTTTTGAAAGTGATTTTGAAAAAGAATAAAGTAAAATTTCAATCTCAATTAAGATTTTGGAAAGAAAAACTATACGACAATGTTTCAATGCCTAATCTTCTCTAATAATATTTTTTTCATCAAATAATCTATTAACATGTATGAGTATTTTGGATTAAAAACAGCATAAGTAAATGAAGACAACCATAATCTCATATAACTTTACCTATACAAGTTCATGAGTAAATAATATTCTGAAGTTAAAAGGCAATATTGATTGTGACTGGCGGAGAGAAAAATGTGAACAAAAAGCCTTTAATTAGTAGCAATAATATTAAATTTACTTTAAATTTATATATCAGGCTTAAATTTTTCATTCATAAACGGAGTTAAAGAAGAAATTTAATATGGAAAGCAAAATTTAAATCGGCGCTTTTTTAGCACAAAAGTATTTTCGAAAAATATATAACGCTAAATGATTGAAGTAGCAAGAAGACAATTTTCAGTTAGTGTCAAACTTTGGATAAAGCCTACTTCACAGTATGAGTTGAAAATACTTGCCAAAAGTTAAAAATTACTTCTGAAATTCTTTCAAGCCTTACAACTGTTGGATAATTGACTAAGTGAGAGTGAATTGAAGCAAACTGTAAACATTTATGCATTATCCACTTAAACGAATTTGTGATAGCAGTTTAATTTTAGCTTTGTTCATTAGTTAAAACTAGTGACAAATGCTTGGAATGATTATAAGTTTGTTTGTGTGATGAAAGATACAAATAGAGTGATTTGTTAAACACTTTAAATATACACATAAGTAAAAAAAGGATTAATGTAATCAAAAAATGATCAATAATTGATTAAAAAATATTAACAAAACGTTTGGGCAATATGCGGAAAAATAGTTTATATCTTCAATGTATTTGTTCTTTGACATGGACGTGTTAATTTGCAATTTTAAAAGACTGGAAAAAGAGTGCCTTACGAGGAAAGTAATTTTAGTAATTGAAAACAATTTAAAGTATCTGTCAAGCCTTTACTTAAATTACTTGTGAATGAGT
The DNA here is from genome assembly GCA_900618365.1 of Thelazia callipaeda. NCBI lineage: Eukaryota > Metazoa > Nematoda > Chromadorea > Rhabditida > Thelaziidae > Thelazia > Thelazia callipaeda. The sequence continues at coordinate 48,870 of UYYF01004579.1, forward strand.
TGTAATATACGAGAAGTAAATGAGATTGTTTTCTGTTTGTGATAATTACTCCCGAAAATTATTACTCAGCAATCCCTTGTGATCTTTGCAATTTTAATTCTTTAATTTTTGACCACAGTGCTGTGAAGCTAATTGTGGTCTGTTCTCATACGACAACAAACTAGCAATAGCTATTCTCAGGAGTGAACTTTGACCAGGCATCTAGTTACTTAACTAACAACTGAAAATGATGAGTTGAAAGTAAAAATTAAGATTAAGAAATACTTACTGAAAAGCATAAAAAACATTAAAATTATAGCAATGATTTAACAAGTTTCATATTTAACGTATCAAATAGTATTGATGATTTTAATGGTTCAATATTTACATTATTTACAGGATTCTGAGAACTTCTGAATTACTGGTATGGAAAATTATAAAAAATTAAAGATATGATTTTAAAAAATGATCATAAATATTACTGTAGAAAGCTCCAAGATGCTAAATATTTGAACAATGTCAGTAATGATCATTTTTTTGATTTTTTAAAATGTTGTGATGGAAAAATTATTTGGTGACCGTTAGATTAAATTGGCTTATCGTTATTAGAATGGCTTCAAAGTACTTCAATCTTTAGTGTCTAAAATATGGTGAAATTTATTTCTATGAAAATTATTCAAAATTATTGGGATCGAAAGCAATAATGAAAACTATTTTGTTTACAATTACAAAATGAAAAAAAAAGAAAACTCACTAATCAATTTCATGATACACATTTCAGAGTTTGTAGCTTACCTTCCGCTTTTGGTAATAATCATTTCGGTGCTGAGCTCGTAAAATTTATTCCACAGTTCGCGTCCTTCCAAACGACAAGTAACATACCGAAGCATATGAGAGTTTCCAGAAAGAGGAAATGCTTTTGGTAGTTGTTCTGAGCTACAACCACTATCTCCCAAATCTGTATTATCCTCTTCATCAGAATTTACACCTTTTACCGGGGTTAATGCTGATCCTTCAGACCTTTTCTTCATATCACCCACATCTAATAAATGGTCAATCATAAACTTAAATCGCTTAGGTGCTGCCAAATCAAGTGGGATATCTGGGAAATGCACTGATGCTGGCAAATTTGTGTGAGTTTTGTCGATGGAACGCTTTTCACCTGTTCGAGCCATTTACAAGCCAATATTCCCGTAACTATTTCACTGCTGAAAATTTGCACAAATTCAACTCTTTAATCTGAATTTCCTGTAATTTCAAACCACTTCGTAGTGATAAATTATTCTGATCTAGCAAAATTTAGCGGAATCAGAATGAAAAACTCATTCTTCGTTAGATGCGAAATAGACAAAGTGATCAGACGAGATAATGCTAACTTCCTCATAAAGTTTTATTTCGAAAATGAAGGAACACACTTTCAAAAAAAAGAAGCAATACTCTACTGATAACTTAACATCACATTTACTCACGAATGAGGTCAAACCAATTCATATATTTCTAGCTGTAAGCAAAATTTCACTCAATTCAATCTATAAGACCGACTGCTGACAGCCTATCGTTATGTCATTCTTGCAAACGAAACGCAGAAAGAAACTTCTAGAGAAACCACTAACTATCACAAATCGTTCATTGGGTGAGCTGTCAAAAAGGGGCGGTCTTAATTGCTCGTAAGAGCGCAAATGGGCAGAGAATGTGTTGACGTGGAAGGATGTCGAGAGAGCACTGGCTGACATGTGGACATGACGAAAGTGAAAGTTAGCAAGCAAACAAATTAATAAGTAAGTAAGTAAGTAACTAACTAACTAAATAAATAAATAAGTAAATAAATAAACAAGTTCGATAACAAGAAAGTGTGTAATGATCTTTCTATTTTCCAGTATGTATTCAATTATGTATTCATAGCAAAAATCATTTATACAAATTATTTATTTCAGTAATGAATATCTGTATTCTGCAAGACATGTGCAAATTCTTTATTGAAATCTCGTAGATGCTTTGTACAAATTTGCATTTGTCATCATCTTTTACTGCCGTTTGATTTGAGCTTATGGAAATTGTAGAAGATAACTCATTAGCGTAATTCTGCTAATTTTTTATATAATAATACTATTTGCTTGTTTTGGTAATTGCAGCATCAAAGAATACTTCATTACACATACAAAAGTTCTCATTAGACTGCACTAATGAAATCAAGGTGATTTATTAAAACATTACTTTTTTAGGTCAAAAATAAATTTATAACAATTTCTGAGATTTCACAATTAGTAATAACTGCACCCTTTTTGTTTGTTTTCTTTTCACATCAGTAATAGTAATAGTAAATCAACTGATGCATTTTTTTGAGTAATGCAGTGAGGCATTGAAACGGCATCGAATTTCTACTTCTCTATACCTATAATTAATGTATGGTAACTGTATAAATTAGACTTTAGCTATTATTCCGTGTTATTTATTTTTTCGAAATGAATACAAAACAACAGTGTAAAATGAAATACTTCAGCGTCTTCTAAAATAATCAACTTAATAAAACAATAAAAATAAGTGAAAAGTTAAAAGTAGTCAGTTTTATAA
>UYYF01004580.1:0-17453 GCA_900618365.1 Thelazia callipaeda
TATATATATATATATATATAGAGAGAGAGAGAGAGAGAGAGAGAGAAACGGGTTAAACTTTAACAAACAGAAGTTCATAAGAACAACTCACATCTGCCCACTTATCGCGTTCCAACGAGGTTAAAGACCCGACACAATCCTCCGATGCCAGACTTTTTTGGTGAGATAATATGAAAGATAAACAAGCATAAATTTGATCGGCAGGAACAATAGTTCCTATAAAGAAAACATACCAACTGTACTACATCAGGAGAAGAACTAATATTTTTACTATCATTTTAAAACAATAAACATTATATATGCAATCATACCGCCTCTATCAAATAGATCAATAGCATAAATTCGACCATCATGCAGAACAATGAAATGTCGAGAATCCTTACAATGAAAGAGCCAATCTTTCCCTTTCTGCGGTATACGAGAGCAACCAAAAAGTGATCTGTACTGGCTCATGTCAAGCGGAAATGCACCGAAAACAGCTGCACCGTACCACCGTAAATTTTGCGGTAGGTGCCTCAAATACAACACAGAGATTCATTATAAGATTTTCCATCACAAAATAATTTTTTGGCTAATTTTGGAATTCCATGAAAAAAACTGCCAATAATATGACAACATAAAAAATAATCAAGAAAGAACTTACGTTACCAATCATTGGTAACGTAAGTTACAATTTTTTACAATCATTACGTTACAATTTTTTACAATCATTACGTCATTACGTTACAATCATTACGTTACAATTTTTTCAAGACTGAAAAAAAAAGGACAAACTTGCAAACCCATTTGAATGATGCAGAGGCCTCCGTTTTTGGGTTCATGTAGAATATTTCAGGCTTTAAACATTCCGCATCTAGCGCACGCTTAAAACGACCAAATGAGGCAATCAAATTCGTCGCGCGAATAAGCTAAATGATGAATCAATGATGAATCCAAGTTCCACACTCCAAAAAACAGATATTATTAAATGAATAATAATTAATAGCAAACTATATACTCAAAATTAAAAGCTGTTTCATCCTTATAATAATTAAGAAATCAGGTTCACTGAGTGACTTACGGTAAAGATAACCAAATTTGGTACCAATCAGCACTCAAATTTCATAAATTCACAGAAAATATAATAAACTAAAATAACTCACTTGGGCATTATAAGCTGGATCTGGATCTGGAGGATAAGTTATAAAAGGATTAGAATTGACTGGACATGGAAGCCGGTTACACAGATAAGTGTCGAACCATGGTTCTGATATATAACTTCTATGCTGGTTCCGTCTATCATGCAAAATAAGTTCCCGTTGCAATGCTAAAAAAACAATCGAAAACTGAATATATATATTAGAAACTTTATATATATATATTAGAAAATAACTGGAGATATTTGTTTAATACGCTTACCTGGACCTTCGCATGCCAAAAAATTTGCAGCTAATTTTTTCAGCGAATGTAATTCTTCGGCTTGAAGAACAGCCTCTGCAGCTCTCAACAATCTACAACTACACATTCTATCACAAATTCTTAAGCATAAACTTCAACCACAATTAAGTACCACCAAGCCATAAACGTCACAAATAGAAACATAAAAATACCTGTGACAAGTAAGCGGAAGCTTTGGGATTGGCAACCTTCGAAGACTCTTTTGAAAGTGATAAGTGGGTAAATCACTTCTATGAATATACTGATAGTCATCATGCGATAGATTTCGTTTGCTTAAGTTTATGAGTAAATAATCCTACTAGAGTTGTATTTTGCAGTAGCTTTACTACTACTATTATTCTTCTGATACAATGGCAGAACTTTACTGCTCTAATGAATAATCAACTATAAATAACATAACGGTTGAAAACCTATAATTTCTGATCGCAATTTCAACGATTTCTGACCGCAACTTCATTGAGCGCAATTTCATTCCTCTGATTGCAAAAACATGGGAACCAAAAAATTATTAAATCCACATATTAAGGTGCATTTGTCATGCACCGTCCAATTTTGGAAAATTTTACTTGTAAATGCTTTATTATTAATTTTAAAAGTGCAAATACTATCATTTACTTCTGCTTCAAAATACTAAAAAGATAAAGATTTTCACAACTTAACCGATAAAATTGTTTTTGCACAAATTTCATGAAATTTATTTCACAAGAACAGAACATGTTATATCTTTCAAACGTAAATAATACAATACAATGGCGAAAACAGGAATTAGTACACTGAGAAGTGTGAAATATATACAAAATAAATGGTATGAGATACTGAAAAATGAGACAATCTATAAACAGAAACTAGTCTTCATTTACAATTGTTCAAAGAAGTCTCGCTGATAAGTGCTTTTTAATAATTTCGTTTAGATCTGAAGATTTGGTCACGAGCTTCTTTGCGTTTGACAAGCATTTCCTGGCGTTTCTGATTTCTAAAACACAACAAATATATAAAACCGAGAGTAATTTCCTGTGCAAAATACTTGATACTTTTTAGAAATGATAACAATATTTTATTGCAAATTTTTACAAAGAACAGTTCTCATCAAAAAAAATAATGCAGGACAATTAAAACATACCTAGTGACCGCAGTAAATGATTGAATATCGCCACGCCTTTTGGCCTCATAAAATTGGTTATCGGTCATTGCTGTAGTGTCTACGTATGGCAAAACTCGACCACGACGTGGCAAATATCGACGTCCACACTTAACCAATGCTTTTTTTTCACTTTCCGTCAGCGAAACTGAATAAAAGTGAAACAAACACAATACAAAAATTAGAACTTTATTATCCTCCGCCAATTAGCAAAAAAATATTACCCTCTGGAGTTTTCCCCTTAGGTGTAGCCAGTCTTTTCAGTCGCGCAGTTAGCTGAGGCGTAACAGCAGACTTAGCTTCAACTAATTTGACAAACCTTGGAGATCGTCGGACTTGTTTGGTAATAAACTTTTTGGAAAGTTCTTTCACACCAATCTGTAAAAATAATTTCTTATCCCCCTTCTACCATTCTCATCTATGAAACAACTTTTACACTTATACATTTTACATACTACTCATTAGAGTCCCAAAAATTTTTACTTGACAAAATCACATCAGATTTATATCTAGGTTACACAAAAGTCTCATATAAAAATAACTTACTCGTCTTTCCCTCATAACTCGAGTTTGCGAACTAACTTTGGTACAATTTTGCAAATCTACAGGAGCATTTTTTATTCTATCAAGTTTCGGAAATGAATAATTTATTTTTAATGGGTCTTCACCGACATTTTTGAATCTGTATCTGAAAAGTATCAATTCAATACTTTTTTTTCGAAACTCTCAAAATATCTGGAAACAAATGAACACAAATCACAAATTACAATTTAGACAGAAGCTTGATTTATATTTGACATTTTCATTTACTAAAACTTTCAAAAATACTTTAAGTTCCTTAACTGATTGGAATCTTCTCTAAACCAGTAATTTTTTGTCACAGATACTTTTTTTAAACTCTCAGCAGTGACAAGTCTCAAACTAATACTACACTTTAGCAATTTATTTGGTAACAGAAGTTCACTACTGAATTGTTAGCATTTATTAAATTAGTCATTAACTGATTTAAAACAAAAATCATTTCGCAGCGAATTATTGTTACTAGTTAACTTACCCAGGACTTCGCGCTTTTATTATTACTTTCGACTCTGGTTTTTTCGATGTTGCCAGCCTCTAAATAAACAAAAAATGTTACACATAGAAAAATCTTGCATGCTTAATTTAGAAACTCACACAAATATTACGTAAATGATTTGAAAAATAACTCTACTTTTATGCTTGAACTTGTTTACAACGTATTTCTCAATATTTTCAACAATTCGAGTACAAGGAATAAATAAAAGATGAAGTTTCTAGTTAGAGTAGTGAAATCGTTATCTTTATTGCAAACGACTTTAACTGCACAATTCTACATAAAATTTACGAAATAAATAAGATGTTTCTATAAACAATATTACTGGAACAAATAAGATGTTTTTATAAACAAAATTACTATCAAATATCTTATACGGCGATCATATAAATAAGCATCAATAATAATATGAAACTGCCTTCAGATTTTTGAAGTTAATTTGTTTTTCCAGTTGTTTATAGACAAACCTTGAAAATTTCAGGAACTGCTTTTTCATGTTCCACGAACTTTCGCTTAACCTTCGCATCTGATTCTTGCAAAGTAGGCTGTTTTTCAATCAATTTTTGATGAAGTGCGGCAAATCGTGCAACAACTAAATTTCAGGTATGTAGTAATAACAACTTACTTGTCATTTCAGCAGTTCACATATGTGTTCTCATAATTAAGGCTGAAATTACAAGATTTTAAAATTAAACACATTATTTAGTTACAAAAGAGCAATGAAAAAATACAGTTTTAAAGAAGCAATAACTATTACTAGATGTCGCAGGTTTAAATGGCATAGACGTGTCATTATTACGTGATCCTTCTTTATCACAATTGACAATAGAATTGCTTTTTGATTCCGAAGTATTTTCGTAGCTATTTTGCTGAGAGTTTTCCCCCAAAATCTTATTTTTGTCTGCAAAAATCAGACTATAATAGTTATGGGCACTGCTTTACAAGAAAAAAATTTTTTGGGAAGAAAATTTTAAACAAAGAATTAAGGAAACAAAGCACAGTTATTGAACAGAAAAACAAGCAGAATTATTATAACCTGATGGATTTATGATGCACGACTTTATGACATTATTGTATTCTTCCACATGAGACATATGACTAGATGTAACATTCAACAAATTATCCGAAGTATCGTCGTAGCTATTTCGCTTAGAGTTTTCCACCAAAATCTTATTTTTGTCTGCAAAAATCAGACTATAATATGGGCACTGCTTTATAAGAAAAAAATTTTTTGGGAAGAAAATTTTAAACAAAGAATTAAGGAAGTAAAGCAAGTTACTGAACAGAAAAACAAAAAGAATTATTATAACCTGATGAATTTATGATGCACGACTTCAGGACATTATTATACTTTTCAGCATGAAACACATGACTAGATGTAACATTCAACAAATTATCACGAGGTTGCGATGAAACCTTCTAAAATATAATGAAATTGGATTATCGAAATACCTGAAGCAAAAATGCGATAATAGTTCGCAGAAGGCATAAATTAACCTTAGTGTCGATAGAATTATTTGAATTAGTATTTTCTTTACTGAGGTCACGACTTTCCAAAGAGTTTTTCGAGTTAATATTTTCTTTACTGAGGTCACGACTTTCCAAAGAGTTTTTCGAATCAATATTTTCTTTATTGAGGTCACGACATTCAAAAGCTTTTAATAATTCCTTTATTAGCACTTCTTTCTAAAAATATGTAAACACCAAAATAGTTAAACGCCTTAATTATTCTGAAAAGTAAACATGCATTAAAAATCGAGTTTTTTAAAGATCTATACAACATGAAGATAACATAACAAATATCTGAACAACTGAATTTTTTAAATAGTCCGCTGAAAAACAAAGAAACCTTCTGATTAGCTTTGATTGAGTACTGCTTTGCAATTGTTCTTAGCTGCGTATATTTCAATGCAGCAAGATGATTGGAAATGTCTCCTTCCAAATTTATTAACTTGTCTTGCATATGATACTGGAATATTATTCATAATTTATGAATATGTTTGAAACACAATAATCACTACTGCAAACATTCATAGTTATCAATGATCAATTTTACGATTACTGCAAATACTTATGATCATTAATAACAAAAACTTGAGACCCTTAAGAATTACTTATGATTATCTGTGATGGAACAGAATACTTATAATAAGAATCTCTGTAACACATTACAAATCAAAACCATATAAAAAGAAAAAAGATAAACACATATTTCTGTAGGAAAGAAAAGAAAAGATCGAATAAAAAGAAGAAAAAGTAAGAGACATAAGATAATGAGAAGGATAAAAGCAAAACGACCTGAAAGGACTAATAAATACTTTCGTTACAAATTTCGCTCGCTAATGCGGTTGAGTTGCTAAATTGCGATCAATTGATTAACATAAGAAGCTATTATGTCATTTATGACTGTGCTCAAATTTGATGTTCAGTAACAGATAGTATTAAATCAGTGAATGAGATGAAAGTAATATAAGGCTTTTTCAATACAGTTGATTACTTTTTGCATAGAATTATTTTTTGCTATGAACAGTACGAAAATTTTTATAAATAATAAGTGATTTGCTTATTTAAACTTTTTGTGTAGAAGAAAATGATTTCAAAAAGCTTTACATTTATAATGGCATGTTAGCAATTAAAGGTAATGGATACAAATGCAAGCAGTTCATTTCGTTGGATTCACACTGATCCATTATCTGCTCTGTGGAATTCAGCAGATTATTTGCCTATAAATGAAGTTACAATAGGTGCTGATCATAAAACTGTTATTATATTGGATCATTCTCCTCATTTTGCGACTAATTCAAATTTTGTATGATTTTCTCTCTTTATTATAGTTCATTAACGTTTTATTCTTGTGAATTAGTAATTTATTTTTTTCTGTTTTCAACTTTTCATTAAAATAAATTCACAAACTATTCTTAAAAAAATTGTGTAGTTTTGTAATATCATTTGAAATATTTTTTTAAAGTCATTTAATGTAATTTTAGCATTACTTATAGAAAATCGATTTACCTGTAAAAGATTCGAGCACCGGACAAATGCGTGTAATTAACCAAGTAGAAAAGACCTTGTGGACTTGTGCTGTAGAATCAGCTCTTGAATTCCATAGAATAGTGGACGAAATATATCCAGATGGCATGCGGCTGATGCGCTTTGTTGTTTCTGATTTTGTTGGTCGATTTCTTACCACGAATTGGTGCACTAAGCTTATCTCGGCAGATCAGGTAGAATATTTTGGTGTAAGTTGTCCTATAGGCAATCAAAGATTGCATATATTATTTTGTAAAAATATCTTTCGTTTCTCACTTTCATGTTTTTCAGTTATTAAAGTCATTCGCATCATGTGGTGTTCCTGATGCAAAAGCAGATTTATCGTCGTGCTCAATAATTAATGGCATTTCGATAGCTGTTGAAGCAATCAGTGAACTGACAGAATTACAAAAAAAGCAGTCAACATTAAATTGTGGTTCCAAAGGTGATAAATATGGTAATCGTCATGAAAGGAATTCAGATCAACTTAATGATAAAGAACTGGGTAGTATAGAAAGTTCTCTCAATGGTCTTGGTGATAACAAAAAACGGAATTTGAGATGTGAAAGACTTGCTGTATGGTTTATGAATTAATTTTTTTTCCCTTTTTTGTTAATGTGAAAATTCACGTAATTACGAACGTGTAGAAATGTGAGATTCGTTTTTCCATAATACTTCTATTTTCCAAAATAAACATAAAATTGAAAATGATTTTTCGCTGTAGGAACGTATGAAAAAGCTGTTACCGAAAATGAAACAAGCTACAAGCGAAATTCATGCGTTAACTGCCGAAAGTGATGTTAGAAAAACATTGCCAAATATGGGCTCAATTGTTGTATTTACATCACTTAAAAGGTTTCTTAACTTCAGGCTTTCAAGTTGGAGATCTGGTACCTATCAAAAAGTGAATATCCTTAGACATTAAGAGCCTATTTGCATTATATTCCATTGTTCACACTTATTTTTTTTAGTGATGAAGACATTGCAGTGTTGATGAAGCACATTACGGAAGATATCATCAGTCGCAATAAAATTGTAAAAGCTTTGGATGGAGACAAAAAGTACCATTAGAAATATCCAAAAATGTTTTTATTTTATAGCTTACTCAGACATGAAATATAGAGGATAATGATTGATGCAAAAATTTTAGTGTTGTCATGTTTTAGTTTCGCTCCAATCACACATATTCAAGTGTATTTTATAATTATGTATCCTGTGATGGATGGAAACAAGGATAAAATCGATCTCCCTACCACGAAACCTCTTACTAAGGTCCATAATCATAATAAAACAGTTTCTTATTTTAATTTTAGAAAGGAAAGAAATATCTCATATTTTGAGAAGAATGTCAGTTTTGTGATCAACTTGATCCCACTGCTTTTTAATATGCTTTTTATTGCAGAAAATATTAACAAAAGCTAGTTTGTTTGCTTGATTACGGCAAATAACTGAGGTTTAAATGGTCTTACTCAATATGTTTTCTTGATTTTTGATACTAAGGTATATTATTTTTAGGTAAACGAATTTGTTTCATGCAGTGTTGTTTGCGCTGAAGCTGGTTCGTTCTTGCGACCTACTTTGCATGGTGTTATTTTGAAACATTTTGACTTGGCTTCGACGACTGTGACCAGCATTCCAATGAAAGTTACTATTTAAACAATTTATGCATCAGCTAAAGTTGGAATTTAGACAAGTGTTTCATTTTTGCTTTCAGGAAGAGGCACAACAAGGACAGTCTGTGAACTATGATGTAGAAGTATTTCATCCTCGTCGAAGTCATTATTTGTTACAAAAACTTGGATTAATTGGTTCAGGTTCTAAATTACAAGTGACCGTGAACTCTGGTAATTATAAGACCGTTAGACTAGCTTGGACAACTCCATCTGCAAAAAATCGGTGGAATCAGGTTTGTTTTTTTTTTGCCATTGTTATGACGAGGTTATCAGATATGTCAATGAAATTCTATTGCCCAAGGAAAACAAATAAAAGCTTTTTCAGTTTCCTCGTTGTATATCTGCTCTTCCCATCTCACCAGCAAGCGTAAATAGCCGACCATCTGTATGCCTTACTTCATTTCTTCTTAGTGGCAGGAATGTCATGCTTGAGGTGATGTTTATGTGCAGATATTATTTTATATAAAAGTAAGGAAAAAAATTGACCGAAGTACATTACTTCAAGTATAAAAATTTTTATTGTCATTTTTGATCAAAAAACAATTACTGTTTATGATTGAAATCTATAATTATCATGATCGCTCTGAAATATTGTCCAACGAATTTAGGTAAAACAAAATACTCAGTTACCTCGGGATGTCGCGCCTAATTTCAATCAAAAGCTCATTTCACATCTATTAGTATGCCATTCAGGAAGAATTTATATCCACACAATACATATTGGACATCATCGTAAGACTTTTTGCATAATTTCGATCTCTTACACAAATTACATCTTGTTTGCATTTTCTTCTCTTGCAGCAATTCTTGATGAAAAAAGGTTCCTGGCGAATTCAGTACTTCCCAAACCAGTCAAGCAACTTCGTGTTTCTGATTTAATCACTTTAATGAAAGAGACACGTCTTACCGTTGTGAAGCAAGAAGGTATCTGGATAATCTCAGTTTTTTTCTATCAGCTGTTGAATTTTCATCCTCGACATCCGAAGAGAAATTTTGACTTTTTGACTTCAGTTTAAAAAATTTTCGTTTTATAAAATATGTGTTTTTTAGTAGTTTCTCCATCTTCCTCAAATAATTCGAAAGAGTTTAATGAGCAAGCTCGTAAGCAGTTGCGAAGACTTACTCGTTACTGGCCTTTAAAGTTAAATGACGCTTTCATTTATAACATACCAGGGGTATGAATTTCAACGTTTTTATTTCTTAAAATCGTTTTTGGAAGACAATGAATTTCGTAATGATTTTCGTCATTAAAAGGTTTTGATTTGTACCTTACGTACTTTTCAGAAATTTGACCCGCTTCTAATGTTAATGCGACATAGTGAGCTTTCGACGAGTGATGTTAATAGATGTAGAGAATGTATATGTGCACTGATGGTTTATAAGGAGTCAAAAGAACCATTAACTTCAAAAAGTGTAGACTGCATAAAGTTTAAGAATCCCCTTAGTAGGTAATCAACTTGGAAATTGAATGACTTCATATTATCGTATTAGTAGTACTCCATATATGTAGCAGAAAGAGTAAGCTCTTTTTTTTTTTGTTTTTGTTTTTGTTTGGATTAAAATATCTAATTACTATTATTTAAGGGAAGAGCAGTTTCAATATGCTTGTGAAGAGCTTCTTAATCACTTACGCAACTATGTAAATCATTCAGAAAGGCATCTTGAAGTCTACAACATGTTTTTACAAGTTCATATTCTACTTTGTTTTGATTAGTCCAGTTTTGACCAAATCTCTGATAAAACGATAATTAACTTTCATTATTGAAAATGAAGTTTTCTCTAAAATATTAATTATTCCGTGCACATTTATCAACTCCTCATAATTTTAGATTTCGGGTCTTGATCGTGGGACTCACCTTTCAGTCCAAGATGTATCACTTTCTAAAAATGGGTGAAATTTTCTGTAAAAAATTTAAACAGTTAAGCTGTAGTTAAAAAGAGCTTTGTGACTTCTGTAAGGATTAATTGTTTTGGTTTAATAGTGTTAAACAGTTTTTTAAGATCAACTGCAAGCTTTTCATCAGTACCCGCTCGAGGAAGTCATTCACCGGTGGATATAATGCAGTCTGAAATGTCACCAGTAATAAAGAAACCACGGAAATTTCTACACTCCTGGGGAGTAAACGGTACTGTCATTTACTTAAAGTTATAAACAAACATTCAGAGAGTTAAATCAAAAATTTTTAGAAAGGCTTAATCTTCATGATTATTATTTGGAACGATATCAAAAAAGACATTGGATGAAATGGAAAGATTTTCCTGGTCGTATTAAAGCTGGCAATAAACCTGCTATACTATATCCAAATTTGGACCTTGGAAAAGCATCTGGTGGTGATGAAGCTGTCTGACCAATTCATCATACCGTTCATTGTACTCCGAGTATTTTGCATTTCAGTTTTCAAAATTCGATTTGTAATGATAGTTTGAAAACATATTGAACTTCTGTTTTGTTCACGTACTTTATTTGTTAATATTTGTTAATAGTTTTGTGATTTCAAAAGTTGAAAAGTGAAATAAATTGATAATGGCAATGTCTAAAAAAGCAAAGAGGCAATGAAGGAAATGAAAAGCAGTATCTTCGACTTGGGATGCTAAGCTTCTAACTGCTTTTAATTTAAAGAAATAATAATTCAATTACGATGATCATATTCCTAAGAAATGTACAGGGCAATTTCTTCCATTCTCGATTCCACACTTGCCACACAAAGTTACCAGATCATTGCAATAAAGCTCTTTCTGGCATGTGACAGATGTGGATAACTGAATAAGTGCTTGAGTATTGCCTTCACAGAGAACAGAAGTGAAAGAATCAATGGGAAGGGTATTCGGTCCTAAGGCCTATTTCCATGCCAAGACTAAAGCCTATTGATTCTGCCTGAGCAGATGAGTGCCATCGTCTGAGTAAGACTTCCTACTGCTATTTTAGAAAATGCAAAAGGCTGAAGAAAATTTTACAATTTCATCCTTTTTATCATCAATCTTTCATCTCAAACGTTGTAATTAGTAATTAATTAACTATCTATTCATAAAAAATACTATGATTATTGCTCGTGTTTTGATATGTATACAGTAAGCAGCTGCATAATTTGACTTCTTGTGAAAACCATTGTATTGTATGGATAACAGATTTTTATTCTTTTTCCCGTAGTCCATTACTCAAATCTTGAAGATAAAGTCAAAAATATGCTACTGTAATTCAGTGCAGCAAGCAGCTTTGAGAGCAAAGATAACACTGAATACAAAAAATATAGGAAAGTTTATTCAGGCAGTGATAAAAGTAAATATATTGCTTATTTATTCATTATTTTTATTAAGATAAATTTTGCTTATTTGGATCATTTCATTTTATTAAATGCCAACTTTATGCTTGATCTAATTTGAAACAAACTTTCTGATTGATTTGAAGTAGTTTTATTGAGTTAATTTTATACTTTACTTGACCTCTGCACTGGACGAATTTTAATCTAATTATGTCATATTTAATAATTTATCTATCATTTCAATCATTAAAAGTTATGATATTTCCGATTACTTTGAATTGTTTTGAGTATACTTCTAAGCAACGTAAGTACATAATGTCATTTGATGCAATAGTTTCATAAAATTATAAAAATTATTACTTTTTGTTTTTTTAAAATACAAAAATAATAAACTTGTCAATCGATTTTGTATTCTATTTTTTGATTTTCAACTAAATTATTAACATTAGTTCACGTGTAAAAAACTTATTACTCAATTTCTCCTTTCAAAAAATCAACTTTACACGTTATTTACAATCTTATATAATCTCTTGTAAGAAAATGCTTGTTTATTAACATTTTTTGCATCATTACTATCCATTTATCTTACTTATTCATAATTTTAAATTATTTTAGTGAATGACTGAGTCTAAAACTGTTTAATCTGACGGCTGCGAAATCGCATGATCGACAATTTTGATTCTAGCCAAGAAGTGCTACTTTCAACTGTGGATGTTCAAGAAGAACGTCGCAAGTTTGTTTTTAAATTAAATTAAAGGTATAATCCTTCTTTTCGTAATAACTGATATAATTTTCAATCATTTTTGACAATGAACTTTATACTTTTCAGTCATTTTGGAAAATGTTATCATTTTTGGTAATGAACTTTGACCTAGGATATAAATTCTGTAA
Source organism: Thelazia callipaeda (assembly GCA_900618365.1). Classification (NCBI taxonomy): domain Eukaryota; kingdom Metazoa; phylum Nematoda; class Chromadorea; order Rhabditida; family Thelaziidae; genus Thelazia; species Thelazia callipaeda. The sequence goes on from UYYF01004580.1 coordinate 12,502, forward strand.
TATTTGCTAAAAGTTCATTTTTGAAATGTTAAATGTCATAGTTTTTGTTTGGCCAATAAAACTTGTTGCTATTATTGGACTTAATAATAAAAGTAGCCATAGAAATAATGAAAATAATAAGCAATAATGGTGAGAGTAAAGTAATAATGCCTATTTCATGAAAATTTTGCATCTTAAATTCATTTGGGCATATTTATTTTTATTTTATTTGCTAAGAATATTTACTGCAATACAATTCTGAAAAGTTACTTGCTTGTTTCAAAAATGCGTTTTACGTCTTTGTTATTTATGTCACAATTTTCCGTAAAATGAGCTTATTTGCATGAAAATTATTGTTACTTTGAAAAATACCTTATAAAGAAATATATTTTAATACGCAATATTTTTTTTTGATATCAGAGCACGCAAATTTATTTTCAATTTTAATTATGCAGAGTTGATATTTTCATGAGTACATGAATATTAAACAATTATTATTTTAAATTATTGTAGGGTAAATTGTTCGTTTTACGTGAAGATTGGCGCATGCCGACATGGTGATAAATGTTCGAGACTTCATACACGGCCAACTTGTAGTAAGGTAATAGTGTTGTGAAGTCAAACAAAGACTCATCAAAATATCATTATTAGAAATGATCATTTAATATTTTTCATGCAGATTCTTACTAAAAATTGAATTTTTATACGTAACTAGCTTAATCTTGCAATTATTCTTTTTTTCAGACAATTTTGTTAAAAAATCTTTACAATTTTGCTGGCACTTTTCGACAAGGTATGTATATCAAAACCTGAATATTAATTTCATACGCATTTTGCTTCATTACTACACAAAAATAAATGCTCACTGAAAAGATCAACGAAAAAAAAATTAGTTTAGTTTAGACAATAACAGAAATGTGTAAAAAAATGTAAGAACTGACAATGATAAATACCAAGTATTCACTGATAGAAAAGGAGTAAAAAAATTAATAAAAAGTGAAAAAAATTTAAAATTTAAGGTAATATATACAAAATAGACAAATTAATATTCATTTACTTTTTTAAAAATTTGTTTTAGTTTATTTTATAGACATATTTTCATAAATTAGTTTTACTTTCAAAAATATGCAAATTTTATTTTCATATTTTTGATACTCTAATTAATTTGTGATTTATTAACTTATTTTGAATTATATGTCTATTTGTTTATTCTATTTAAAAAATTGTATAAATTGTATTTGTTTAAAATTTTTAGATATTTCTAAAGAAAGAGAACAACTTGAATTTGACGAATTTTTTCGTGAGGTTTACATGGAAATCTATAACGAATACGGAGAAATTGAAGTAATGAATGTATGTGATAACGCAGGTGAACATATGCTTGGCAATGTTTATGTTAAAGTAAGTTAAATAAATGTCAAGGACAAATATTATTAAGACAGTAAATAAGTACACAAATTAAAAATTTTATATCATGAAGTAATAAAGGATTAAGTAAATGTTTTAATTTACTAATTGGATATTAAATATACAAATACTTTTGATATATTTCAAGTAATAAATAATTTCATTTGTTAATTTTATAAATGGAAATTAATTTATTCAGTTTCTATATACAAAATTAAATAAAATGTTATCAATCATAAATTAAATGTGAAAAAAAAAAGTTATAATAGCAATAAGAAATGACAATATAATAGCGTTAATAAGATTGTATACTTGTAAATAAAAATGAGTACTGAATTTAATTTGAATTTTTAATTCAGTTTCTACACGAGTCAAGCGCAAATAATGCAGTAGAAAGTTTAAATAATCGATGGTTTGATGGTAAGCCAATTCATTGTGAACTTTCACCAGTTTACGATTTTCGTGATGCCTGCTGTCGACAATATGAAAATGGGTCATATTTTTGTATAATTATTTATTCAAAATAAAAATTTATGTAAATTATTTGCAATGGTATGCAATGGAATGTATAAATTGCAGGGAGTGTAGCCGTGGTGGTTTCTGTAATTTTATGCATCTTAAAAAAGTTAGCACATCATTGAAACGTAAATTGGACAAAGAAACTGGCAAATCTCAACGAAAAAAAACAGAAAAAAAATATCAAAAAATAAACGAAAATAGTAGTAAAAAAAATGATCAAGTATTACCGAAGAAATACCAAAATCAATCAAGGTTTAATCACTAATATATTGTGGTTTTTACTATATAAATTATAATTATATTTAATTTTGATTCCATCAAAAAGTCATCTATCTAATTATTTTAAAAAATTCTATTTTATCATTGAGTTTTTCATTTAAAAATTACAAAATTATATTATTATTATTATTATTATTAATTTTAATATGATTCGTTTCAGTAGTGAAGAATCATCTTGGTCCGATTGCGGTCCATCGTCATCATTTAGAAATGATCGTTCCTCAACACCATTTGCATTCCGAGCTGATCGTTATGCATCTGATGTCAGTGAATCTGATTCAGAAATAGATCCCGAATTCGAGGCCCATAAACAGTTTATGTAAATATTTGGACTGTAAATAGATTGTAAAATAAATTCAAGAATACAGTTATAAATAAATTAATAAATTAATAATAAGCACAATTTCAACCAATATTAAATAATATCAGTGCCAAACATTTTAATTATATCTTGTTAATATTAAAAATATATGTAAATTTTGAATTAATACTATGTAAAAGTAAATTTAGAAAATAACATTCAGAAAGCAAAAATTAATACTAGTGATAGCACATTTATATTGCCAAAAATTTTTTCTTGTAATAATCGTATTCAGAGTAAACAGTTTTATATGTAATTGAAAGAAATATTATTATTATTTTTGTAAATTAAGAATATTTTAGACGAAGACAAAGATGGGAAGAATTACGTAGTAAATTTGAAATGCAACAGAATTGGGATGAAGATCGAGAGCGGAAATTTGTGTTCTCTTTATTGTAAAGGAGATATAAATATAAAAATTTCAGATTCTAAAATTAATTTTAAAATTATTGTAAAATATTTTAATTAGAACAAAGATTAATGACTTATTTGGTAATATTCACTTAAATTTGTGACGGTAATTGTACTAATATATTTTGTATATCACTTGGTTTAATGATCATCGATGTAATTTTTAATTTGTGAAGAAAGGTGATTAGTGATACCAAGTGATGTTAATGTGTAATGAATGTATAAATTGAATTTGTGGCTCGTTTGGTACTTGGATACAAATTTTTCGTTAATAATGAAGAACTTATATCATTGCAGTTATCAGTAATAAAAATATGGACTTGCGTTTTGAACAATTAAGTTTTAAAACAATCAAAAACATATATTACTTTTATTTTGTAATAATTGAATTCTTAAAGTTTTCACTGCAAAAATTTTTTTAATTTAATTGAAAGTATGTACAAGTAATAGATTACTAATTAATATAAATTCAAAAAATGGAAATATAAAAGTTTTGCAGTATTATTATTTATAGATTAATATTAGTATTATTATTTATAGATTATTTGTTGAAAATTTTAATCAAAGTATAGATTTAATAGCATATTAATGGTATTATTAATTTTACTGGAATTAGTGATGCTATTCTATTCTTCATGGCATGTTTGTTTATTCTACTTTATTTGCTTCTGTAGTAAATAATAATACTAGCAATTTCAATAAACAGACATCGGAATTCTTATCAAATATTTGTCGTCTATATGCTCAATTTGAAACCACGAAGAATTTGTTCATTAATAAATTTCAGAACAAATTAGCTAATATTTGACAATAATGATGAATTATGCGATAAAATTATGTATATAAATAATAATAAACTTGTTGATTGCATATAAAAATTACAAAAAATAAAAAAATTTAAGCAACGAATAAGCACAAAATATTACTGAATGCATAGATTATGCAAATGAAATTAATTATTAAATGCTAATTAAAGCAGCAAAATTTTCAAAAATTTCTGTCACGTATGAGTGAAGAATTAAGAACGAGTTTGTTAAAAGGGGACAAATTGAGAGAATAATTTAATTTTTTCTCCCATTTTCTTTGCTGATCATTTCACAGCAAAATATTCAACAAAAACCGAAGAATCATAGTGGTTGATTACATCGTCATCGATTATTGTTTCAATATTTTCGATATATTATATTAATTTCAATTTTTAAAAATAAATAAAATGTGGACGTTAGTTTTAATTCTCGCTCTTCATTGGTTCTGGCGCTGGATCGCATCTCGGCACTCTGGCAATGCTTGTCCCACGCTTAGATTTGTTGTACTCATCGTTCACGCTTCGTCCGCGTGGAATCCATATCGACTGTCGAAGGGGAGATGCTTTCGAGCGTCTTCTTGAAAACTATCGATTCAATTTTTAATACAATTCAATTTTATATTATTTTTTTGCATTATTTTGTTCACATTATTTTATTGCTATATATTTTTTATTTACTTTTAAATTTAACTACAAATATTGATCTGATCAAGCATTAATACAATTTAGAAAGAGAAATCTGTAATACAGAAACTGATTTTATGATCGCTGCTGTAAGTAAAATAATCCTTTAATTCATCTCTGATGTGCGAACCTTTTTGTATCAATTTATTAATTAAATTTTTTGTCTTTTATTTTTTTATTCAATTAATAAGTCTATAATCTCACTTACTTATTAGTATTTGATGAATAATCTTGTAGATATCGAGAATTCAAATTGCACTTAATAAGTTTATAAGTTAGAATTTAATGATAAAAATTGTAAAGTGCCAGTTCAACTCACTTATAAATTTCAAAACAAATATTATTCAGTTTCAAATTGGCACCATTTTTGAAGCAAATTTTTTCCAAAGTCTTACTGAAATATGTAATCGAAGAAATTTACAACCTTTTATAATTTGATTTCTTGCAAGTACCATTCAATCCTTTTTTCGATTACAATTATTGTATACAGTATAACTGTTAGAATTC
>UYYF01004580.1:18500-54037 GCA_900618365.1 Thelazia callipaeda
CCGTATTATACTTTAATAACTTACTTCTTTACTTTTAAATAAATTATTTTCGTCATTTTAAAAGTCGTATTTGTTTAAAAGTAGTATACTGTAGGCAACATTTGATGCACCATGTGAACAATTATTTACTGATTACTGGGATAAATATGAAGAATCAGCTTATAGAAACAAGAATACATCATTAGCTCAGAAGATTGCTACATTTACACCAAATGTCGAACTTATTCATGTAATAATTAATAGATTAATTTATATGCAAATATTTTTTTCTAATGTTAACAAAATTTTAAACTTAATGCATTAAAAAGTATTCCTTTGAAAAAGAATCAAGTATTTATATAGGAAAGAAATAAAGTTTCACACTGCGTTTATAAATAACGAAAAAATCTTTCAAGTTCCTTCGCAGATATTCCAAATGAAATTGCTAATCCTATCATCGATTTTTTTAGCACGCCGTAAAAGATTCTGGAATCGTGAAAGGTCGAGATTTTGTGATGACAAGAATTCACAGAAGAATAAACAATGAAATCATTGTAGCAGTTCGTAGCTATGATACTGATGAAATCAAGCCGCACAAAAAGAAGATCAGGTTATTTTGACATCAACTGCCTCAAACTAAACGCAGTAGTTATAAAGCGATAAATCCATTGTTACTTTCCGTAGACAATACTTCCTTCCCTTGACAATATTTTCTTTTTGATTCTTCAACTCACAATATCACTTCCATTGCAGAAGCAGAATACTACTTGGTGGTGGCCGCTTCCGAATCCACCCACAAGACTCCCAAAAATCAATTATAGATTTCCTTATCTGCCTGGACTACAGTAGTATCGACCTAACAAAATCAGTTCTCGAATCAACAATATCCAAACATATTTTGCAAGACACTGAATGGATACGTAAAGACATCGAAAAACATAGAAGGGGTGAAAGTAATAAATGAACTTGATCCGACCGATCTTGATACTCCTTTTGCAATCACCATATTGCATTCATTACAAAATTGTATTCCTACTAGGCTTTTAACTTCAATCTCATTGTGAAGGGCTGAGTAAGTCCTTCACTGCAGCTCTTACTATGCAATAATACTGGAATACTTCACGCTTTGTTGGATAATCTCATTCAAATTTTCGACACCAAATAAGTACCTTTACTTATATGTAGTGGATACAATGTTATCCAAACAAATTTATAGCAAAGCAAATCTGACCAAGCTTGAGTGCATATATAGTCATAACTCCTAAATAACCGCCAAATAAATGTATTCAATCTAGGATAGCTATCATTCTTTCTCAAAACTATGAACGCGAATGCACAATAAGCTGCATGAAAAGGAAAATATACATGCAAACTCCACAATAAACAGTCCTTAGTGTTGTGTGACTACCAAAAGATTTTATTTACCAAAAATAACAAAACAAAGAGCGAATAATCTCAACTTGTAAGATCAATAAACAAATACTAAGTCGTTTTCGATATCGTCTCCTCACAAATCACTAAGAGTAAAGATGTTCAAACCGATGTTCGAAACTTTGCTTCTCGTTACTGATGCATTCGTCTGGTTTAAAACACCAAAACTTTGCTGTTGCTGCTGATCCGATTTCAATATATCGCTACTGATTGCGTAATCCATGGGCATTTCAAAGTAAAGTGCTTCAGTGAGACCGCGTCTCACAGTTTGCTCACGACATCACTTCCGTTTTCGATCATCAGTTTTGTGTTTGCTCCGCAAATACTAATTGCACCGTATTTGTAAGCCCTGACGAGCAATGTGAACAAAAATGAAAGGTGGAGGTAATTCTGCACCTTAAATGAGGAGCGATAAAATGAAGGGATACGTCAACTTTCAGAGAGAATATAGATGAGTTGTAAGTAACGACGAAAGTGGATGTAGTTGCACAAAGGAATGGGGGTATTGAAGTAGGAGTAAGAAAATAAAAAATTTAGTTAAGTCTAAAGGGAGGGAAAGGTTTCAAATATTCAAAATACAGAAGGGTTTGAAAAACTAAAAAAAAATGAATGCCTCGAAAAAAAAGAAAACGCACAAATTACAAAAGATTAGAAAGTTTTAAAATACTAGCTGCATCTCCTGTCACCTTACAGAAAACTGCGACCTAATGACGACGACGTGGTGATCGAGATTTGGAACGCCTCCGATCACGCTGCCCTACTGGCGAACGCGATCTTCGACGAGATGGAGTGCGAGAACGTCGATGAGAGGGAGAAGATTTAACGTGAATCGCTTTCTTCGCACTCATCTTCTCTTTCACTGGTTCATCAATTTCTTTACGTTTCGATACTGCCCCATTCTGAGAAACTTTCTTGGCTAATTCTGCTTCTAAAGCTTTTCGCTTGATACGTTCAACAATCTAAATTTATCGCATAATCAAAAAACGGTACATGAACTCATATCAAATTAAATAAAAGTAGTGTAAAAAGGACTGATACATTAACATCAGACTGATGCATTGATAATGTTACAATGAATAGTTTGATAAAAAACTAAAACGAACCTGTTCTTCTGTGAGAGGTAAATAATATATAGCTGGTTGAGTTTTTGTCTTTAAAAACAATTCATCTGCGGTTTTGACACGTTTTTCTGGTTCTGAAAAGCTAGTGAAACAGTTTTTACTTACAGAACGTATAAAATACAAAGGTCTAGGCACTACCAAGATACATTACTTGAAATTTTGTTTTTGAACCAAGTCTAGTAAAACAAACCGCCTGATTTCAATTCGGAAGGAACGGGAGAAGAGTAGGGTTCATCCCTCCACGGAGATCGCCGTCTGCGAGATCGTTTCACATCCGTACGCTTAAAATTGTGTAGTGATGAAATAGGGAAATAATAATGAAGAAAAATATACTTATTAGACTGTGAATTTTCTAAGTGTTCCCAATTAACAAAGTCAGATGAAAAATTTTTAATATAATTAATATGACATAAAATTTTTAACAGTATCCATAAAATAGAAAAAGTAATTACGCCTATTGGTGAAGCTGAACGTTTTCGTCCTCTAACTTCATGTTCACGTCTTTCTCGCTCTTTTTTATCCGAATCTTTTCCTGACTCCTCTTGACTGGCTGGTTGAACATGTCTTCGTTTTTCATCCACGCTTAATTTTACACGAAGTGCTGGAGTTGATATCTCTGATGATTTTATTTCTGCACTTGCTTTAGAATTTCCTTCATTTTGCGACTGATCAGCAGCAATGTGCTTGGCAAGCTGTACCATGAAAATTTTTAAAAATGGCATGCAAGTCACTTAAAAATAAAAAATCTGCAAAAAAAGAGTCCTTACGTTTGCATCATCTGAATAATCGATTTTCAATGTTTTTGGACTACATGGTGGCCAAACAACATTATGAAGGCGCCCTCGAGCTACGATAGCTTCTTCTACAGTTGAATACTGCAAAAACATTACTGATTTGAATATATTCACAAATTATAACTTTCACCGCTTCTGTGCCACGGACTAGCTTTTTTAAAGTGTATACCTTTGCAATACAAGTAGATTTGATGTTATCGATCCAAAAACCTCCTTCAACAATCGTACCAAAAATTGAAAGTAGCTGCTGTAACTGCTTAACTGTGTAAGGACGAGTGAGTTGCCTGATCATTATCACCTACAAAACTAAGTAGCTTGAAACTATACAGAACTGCACACATTTTTAGTTCATATATAAGAAAACTAGTGTTGCAAATCATATGTGTGTTATGTTTCAAGTAATAGAGAATGTCATTATAATTTGATGAAAAAACAAAAATAAGTTCAAAAAGAAAAGACATAATTTAATCAGGTAACAGTACACAAATAACATGAAACAAAGCATTATGATTACTTTCTGAAAACCTAATAGCTTAAAAACTAACTTGATTAACGGGATATCGAGCTGGTGAAACTTGTCGTTCACGGACAAAACCATCCATTGTTGTTTGATTTTCTGCTTGTTTCTCTGGCGTAGGGGAACGTTTGTGCAGTCGTGAACTATCTAAGAACAATAAAATCCATTATAAACACTTAAAATTACCACTAAGTTTTCATTCTAAAATCCTATACCTAACATAAACGAAAAGTAAACAAGAACAATGAAATACCGAAGACCAGTCTTAAACATAACGAAGGCATGTAAACACTGATATAGGTAGAGCACGTCTGCACTCTAAAAAAATGTTCTTCAAAATTATCAATTCTTGAATTGATGTCATGTTTGAACTTTGACTCATCATATTTCAAATTTTAAAATAAAAGCGAAAAAAATTTCCCAACGTAATTAAATTAAACAAAAACAAATTCACTCAGCACCACATGTCTAAACTTTTAACATTCCAACCTGCGCGTTTCGCATGTCGTTCAACTCTTTCAAGCATTTTTTCCTTATGCCTTTCAGCCACTTCCTCAGCAGCCTGCAAAACATATCTAAAACACCGCCTTATTTTGGACAGACAACTCACTCTTCTAATTTCTTTAGTAGAATCAGAGATTAGAAAATATAATTTGACCATTTCTCGTAATAATTATTCTAATGAAGTTGAGAACCAATTAAAGGAAGATAATGCTTTCAGACTGATACCTTGACTTCTTCAGCTACTTCTGCAACTGAGCTTTGCATAGGTTCTTCATAATCTAATTCTTCCATTCTGTCCTTTGTGTCAGATAATTCTTCTTTGAAATCAATTGAAGTTTGCGTATCAAGTCTATCTTCTTCTTCGTCAATTTCAATTCCTTCCTCTTTCTGCTTGCCAATTGAAACAGTTACAACACTATTTGGAAAATGAGTTGCCTCATATGGTTTCCAACGGCGTTTCTTTTCCAATGAGACAGTTTCCGCGGCTGAAAATTTAGTGCTATGAAAAAGATATTTGAAAAAAATATACATATTTTCATAACATACTATAGTATGCAATGACCCAAACGTCTGCATTTTAGATAGAACTGCATTTTAAAAGTATGCAATCAGCTTTATGATTTCAAAATTAAAAGTAAATTCACTACTAGTTTCTAAGATGGCTGTAGTTTCTTTCACAGTTTCCATATCGTCAAAATTTTCAATTAATTCAATACCAGCTATTCCTGCCTAAAAAAATTGCAAAATTAAATTAAAAAAGAACTGTGATCACACTATGGAAAACAAAGAGATGACCGACAGTTTAGCATTAATATATACAGCACAACGTCCACTATGTTTAGATAGTGATATTGATAAATATTATGATGCCTGCAACTGCTTCAAAAAACTACTATGTATGAAGCATTTTGAAGGACATTTAAAAACATCAAAAAAACTGTATCAATATAGAAAGTGATAGTTTATAAAAATATTTTCAGAAATTTACTTTTTGGTCTCCTGAATCGGGATGTGCCTGCTCCGAAAATGGACCAATGGAATCATCTGCAGCCTCGCTTCCACTTCGACTTTACAAAAATTGAAATAGTGAAACACATAAACGTTAAATGTTCTTGGCAAATAAATAAAACATTATTACCGATAAATTTTGATCTTTTTTTTTTTGAATGAAACCACTCCCGAAACCTCCACCACGATTCAGAACTATATATAAACTAAAGAAGTTATAGATGATACTTCAGATATATACCTCGATTCATTCGTATCACTGTCACTATCATGCGCATCTGACACAGCAGGTTCACTCTTTTCTTCCATGTCATGCTTGTCTTTCATTTCTTGTTCTTCAAATATATCCTCAGAATTTGTATTATATGAATCAATATCCACTGAATCTATCGAATGCTGAACATCAACCAGTTTTGAATCATCATATTCAGTTTCTGTCCGTTCCGTCTCTTCAGGTGTTTTCACATCTGCAGAAACTGAAGCAGAATCTACAGAATCATCTATTTTATTTGGCGAAACTCGAGAGAGCATAGTATCATCATCTTCCGTGCTTTCAGCGTCATTCGTTCCTAGCTGTGGCTCCATACTTTCCTAAAATCTTTGAATATGAATTTCATTCCCTTTTCAATGAAAATTGCAAAAGTTGTAGCATGACTAATAATGAAAACGCAACTGCTTCACAGTGTTATAGAACACTTTACAATTTCTTAGGAGTGGAACATGAATAATATACTCCACCTTCTAATTTTCACTATCTCAATCAATTTTGATTAAGTAAGAATGAGAGCCAAAACCTGTTCAGTTTCACTGGTCACTATAATTTCTGTCCCCTTCTCTTCAGTAACACTACTTGTACTCACAGAAGCTGTGGACTCACGACGTCCACGTCGAGAACGACGTACAGTTGAAGCAGTTTTTTCATGCATTGGTGATCCATCATCTCCAGATGATGCTCTTCTTACTGCTTCTACAAATTTAATAACTTCTGATCTCCCTTAAATAGAAAAAGATTACCTCAGCAGTCAGTCAATGCTATAGATAGCTTTCGTCAGTAAAATAACAAAGATCTTGAAACACAAGCAGTGTATAACAACATTTAGCAAACCTGCATCTTTGCGAGCTTCACGCAATGCCGTTTGCTGTTTGGCTAGATATTCTGCAACTAGTGGATTGGGAGGTGAAGTCTGAAATATAATACAGTATAAGATTCAACGTTTCATGAATCGTCACAAAAACATTATTTGTACTAAATAAATAACAAACCAAGTCTCTTTGAGGGCTCTCTACAGCCGTTGACTGTGATTCACTTTCACATTTTGCATTTAACTCAGCAACGAGATGCTGTAATTCGCAAACTGTAGGTAATAAGATCTACAGCAAAAATATATATATATAAAAACAGTTTGATAAAAACTAATTTTAATTTAAAAAAACCAAAAGCACAACAAATTGCATTAGATGACCCATAAATTTTGAAACACATGAGTTCCAAAGTGGACAAAAATGGCCATCATCTATAAAATGCATTGAACTAAAATGGCCAAATTTTAACCTGACATAAAGTTACGTTAAAATTTGTACCAAATATCATGTTAACTAAATTTTTTTTGGACTGACTCTAATAACTATCATTTTTTTGATCATAATATGATAATTAAAAAACTTATATCTGATTACAACATTATTTAAGTTATTACAAGCAATTTCTTTTATGTTTTCATACAAGTTTATTCAACAGTACTCTACTATTAAAAATGTGCATATATCACCACATTTTCATGATGATAATAATTAATGTTAGCAATATCCTGAAATTTAACTAATAAAATTATATATTAAAAATAGAAACAATAAAATGTAATAATTAAGCAAAGAATAAGTGATGAACCATAAACTAATCATAATTTACAACTACATCTAACTAAAAATAAACTTCTTTAAGTCGTTCATGAAGAGCATTTTTGTTGCCAATTTTAGACAGCCCACGCTTGCCTAATTCTTCCTTCAATTCGACAACTTTCATTTCCGAGATAGCTCGACCTTCTATTGTTAACTCGCTTTCATCACACATAATTATATCTGCAATTCCAATAAATATTTTACTTTAAATTTGATAAACTTTATTACTTCAAATTTCTTCCACATATACTCAACAAAGCCAAAATGTTAAAGATAAAAATTGCTCACACTTCTTGCACATAAAATAAATTACATGCACAACAAACAGCACCAAAATTAGCAAAATAAAGTATGAAAAATGCTTAACACACGTATATGTTAGTTAACAACGAAAAAACAACAACCAATACCTAACAAGTATACTCTTGTGCTGTTCGGGGACTTTTTCAACATACTTGCAACACGATACGACACAAGTTTAAATTTTACGGATGGTCGAATTTATTTCATTTAGTTTTGATTGTCAAATATACTAATTACATTCAACCAATCAATATCACAAAACTCAATATCACAGCAACGAATATCACAACAATCAATCAATATACGCATACAATCTAACAAATATGAATACAATTTAACAGACAGAAAAATATGTACTTATCAGATATCTACGAAAATTTAATAGCCATTATGATAGAATACTATGACACTGGTTTGTATAGTGCAGCGTAATAATCACGCATTGAAAATCGAGATTTCGCGTGTAACGCTGTTGCTTTTAATTTTATTTTTTACGTTTTTTAAGTCTGCAATAGTAGAAGAATATGTTGCTTCACACGTGGAGTGTCACATTTTGGTTTATGCAGGTTCTCGGTTATGTAGTGAGGAAATAATGCATGATTTGGTGATATTTGCTGAAGTTTTTGCTATTTTAATGTTTTATAACTTCACTACTTCACACCATAATTTAGTTACTGTACGTGTTTAGCTAAACATAAGCTTACAGGTCAAATTTTGGTTATGATATTCCTTGCTAAACTTGGCTTATTATTTCTTCATTTAACGTGATTCTTTCTACATATATTGGGAACGTAGCGGTGCTCATTGCAAGTTCCTTATTACTGTGTATTTACGAGAATCTGAAGACCCTGTCATCGAGAAATTTTTCTTATATTATTCTCGAGCGTGTTAAATGTTACTTTAAATTGGTGAAAGTCAATGTTGCTAGCCCAGATACCACCATAATTTGACTGGTATTCAGTTCTTATTCTGAAACTATTCGTCCCGATATCACAGCATTTCAAGTCGAAAAAATGGAAGTCATTGGGACTATATGGGTTGGCTTATGCACTTTGTGAGATAGCAGCTTGAAACTGCCACTTTATGTTGTAATATATCGCACATTGTTTTCCACACATCTTCTATGCGATCCACAGCTGAGATATTGCGAACATCATGCAGGGACTGTGGAATGGCTCTGGTTCACAGAGAGTGAATTTCATATGTATACTGTTAAGTCATTTGATTTGGGTCAATTATTTTAATGTACTGTAGTGATAAAATAATTGATAATAAAAAATATCAAACCACATTTCATGCTTATTGCCAATTCCTATCACGTAAAAAGGTGTCAGGGATTAAGTCCTACTCTCCTTTTTGGTGGTAAAGGAAAATTTTCTCCATTTTTAGAAATGCAAAGGTCTCAGCTTAATTAAAGTCCGAATTATTGGCACGAATGCAGCTTGTTTAATTGACGCAGAGGAGTAAAAAGAATGCTATTTTATTTAGAATATACCAGTCAAACTCAAATATTCTACATGACAATATAGCAACCATGACCATGTGAACAGAAAGAAAAAAGGCACAAGACCGGTGATATTGAACGAAAGTAAAACATTAGGTAATGTAAATGATTTAGTTGCATTTCCTCACTGAGATGTGCATAGTAATTTCTGAGAAAACAGCTCGTATATTTATCTATAACTCCTGCTATTCTACACAAATCAGTAGGCATGAAAAATAGCGGATTATAGAAAATCCGAAGAAAACTATTCAAGAATCCTCCTCAACTGCTTCCTTGTTTTCTTCAATCTCATCTTTAACCATGTCGCTTTTGGAATCATGAGACTTTTGATGGAAAACAAATGTTATATCTCCGCAGTCATATATTCTTTTTAGCACCTGGAATATTGCTATAAAATGAAACAGTAATGGTTTTAAACAAATCAGTAAGCACAAAAATGTACGCACTTTTTGTTATCTCTAAATTTTTTCGGTATTTACGATCTAAAAAAGGCATTTTTAATCACTCACTTGATCCGGTACTTTACGTAGATCTTTTTGGACGTGATACCATTGACTGAGATCCGAGTTTGTGTCAGACTCTTCCTGAGGTTCTCGGAATTCAATACCATTTACACATCGATCACACTTTAATCTGGATACAAATTATTAACTGTAGCACAGCAAAAAATATCAAAGCAGAATCCAAAAGTGATCAAGCATTTTACAAGGTGGGCGCAAGTCATTCAGGTTATCGTCATTTATCTCGTAGCTGGACTAATTAGTACAAAAACAGTTTCTCAGTCAAATAAAAACTTACGAATCATGTGTGTCTGATGCGACATCCGTCTTTAGATTAAATAAATGACGTAACTGGTCTTTGCTAAAATGTCGTGCCACATTGGAGACTTCGTCTACCACACAAGATGACAATGCTTTCTTATGCGCTTGCCTTTGAAACATCTTTTCTTCAATAGAACCTGTCTGTAAATAAGATAAAATATGCCGAATTAAATGCCAAATTGGATGATTCTGACTTATTGCTGTTGATTACTTCGAGAATACTAATGTTCACACGTCACTTAACGAAGAGAAATGAAACACATCTTACAAATTAATACGTAGGATTCTGACACATGTACCGTACCGCAAGGAGCCGATAAATGAAACAGTTTTTCTTCTGTCCATCTCTCCATACTCGTGCCATAGCCTGATCGTCATTTGCAGGATTCCAATCCGGATCAAACATAACAAGCCGATTTGCGCCAATCAAATTCAACCCACAACCACCAGCTTTTGACGATAACAGAAATACATATTCGGGACTCTAAAACTGTTATATACAAAAACTATACTGAGATTTCCAATTTTGCTTCTCCCACCCCACACAATATAGACACCACTAAAGTTATATTCATATCTTACTTTGTCTGCAAAGACAAAAATGAATGAATGTCTAAAGTGTGACTGAGAAATAACAGATACTTTTAAAGTAATCAAACCTCTGGACTGTTAAACTGTTCCACTATTTTCGCTCGCTGTTTAATTGAACAACTTCCATCCAAGCGAACATAAGGATAACGACGAAGTTGACATAGCTTAATTTATACGCCAGAATCAGGATTTCTCTTAAGTTATGGCGATATGTCTTCAATCCAAACATTCGAAATTATGTAAAATTTTCAGGTTTGTTTAACCTTTTATTTTCGGAGCAGATTTTTAAAAATTGAATCGCTTTCAAAAATGGAACTGTTGCATCAGTTAGAATTAAGTACACAAAATCAGAATTTCGTTAAAACTGAAAGTCTACCTCGACAAATGCGTCTATTGTTTGTGTATAATTAGACACAAGAACAAATTTATCGCTGGTGGTAGCTCTTGTAGCTGCTAACAGATAGTCAAGGACTTTCATTTTCCCAGATAAAGCCGGCTCGAATTTCCCGCCAAAATCATTGGGAAACAATCTTAAGCAATCTAAAATGTAGCACTGAAAATAACATACCTAGCAGCAATTTTATAGCTACTTACACTTTATATGAAGTAAAACACAACCTTCAAATCCTTCTTCTCTTTTCTGACACTTGTCAAATATCAGCTGTGGATGATTGCATAATTTCTTTAAGTTTGTTATGAATGAAAGTGCTGTGCTTGTCATTTTATCACCTAGAAAATGAACACACAAATACTGCTTTCAACAACAAATAAAAAGAAATTTTGTAGAAAGGCTTAGCATCTATATGCAAAAGAAAATACAATTACCTTCAATCACCTTCTGTTTGGTATTTCCTGATAATGTACCAATAAGTTGTTTGTACAATTTTTCCTGTAGTCCTGTTAATTTACAGCAAACGATAAGTTCATATTTGATCTAAAAACGAGATATAACATACATAGATGACTTCATTTAGTTTCATTTCAGCTCAGGATTTCAATCAATGTAAAAATAAAACAAACCGGAAGATATTTCGTGAGCAGTGCAGATGTTCTTCTAATGATACACTTACTCACAACAGATGACATTTCAGCAAGAGCAGCATCACCCTTCTCACGTTGTAATTCCGTTGCATTAGCATCTCGACCTCGTAGAATAACATTTTCGAAACGTCGTTTGAATTCCGAAGCTGTACCAAGCAAACCAGGATTTACAAAGTTCACCAAACTAAAGAAACACCTATTAATAAAATTTCAACAATAATTTTCGATTTATTTCAATGTCTGTTAATACATTACTGTGGCATCATTAAACAGACAACAATATATTCTAATGGTTAAAGCTGTTATCGAAAGTTTCCGGCGAAAAAATAAATTACCTATAGTATTCAAGGAGATCATTTTGGATTGGAGTGCCAGAGATGAGTACTCGTCGTTTACACTTCA
This sequence comes from Thelazia callipaeda, assembly GCA_900618365.1. Classification (NCBI taxonomy): domain Eukaryota; kingdom Metazoa; phylum Nematoda; class Chromadorea; order Rhabditida; family Thelaziidae; genus Thelazia; species Thelazia callipaeda. The sequence continues at coordinate 30,416 of UYYF01004580.1, forward strand.
AACTAGAAAGCGCTTGATATGTCTGGTTATCACTATTTTTTAATCGATGACCCTGAGATGTAATTTTGCCATTGGACTCTATTATTACGTTTATAACTGAACTAAATTATGCATCCAAAATAGCTCCTTATTAATCGATATGGAAATGGTAACAATTAAATATACAAGAGTTGTAACGAGATATTTTCTTCATTATATCACTACAGTGAAAAGCGTTCATTAGGAAAAGAAGAATAAAATTAAGGAGATAGATAGTCAACTAATATCAAATGAATAAGCTGTTGATATCATTTAAATTTATGAGATATTGAGTAATGCAATAAACCTCGTCACAAATAACTAATCCGATTTCTTTTTGCAGCAAAACAGTTACATGCAATCGAAAGGTTTCGTAGGAAATAATTAGCACGGGAGTAGGACAGCGTACTCCAATTTGAAAGATGAACCTTTCTGCAACATTAATTTTTGCAGTGTTAAAAGAAAATATGTTATTAAATTCTTATTTCGTGACGATTTGTAATCGATCCTATTCATCACAAGATTCTTAAATGTTTTGTACCTCTCATTAGGCTCATTGTTCTTGCCTTCTAATACATACAAGCTTTACAGAATTGCTTGTAATACAAATATCCTTTCTTGCAAATCATATTTTTGAGAGAGCAGTGAAATTAACAAGCCTAAAGTTTTGTCGATTTCGTCTTTTTTACCAGAATCTATAGCTAACGCATTCACTCGACCTCCAAGCCACTTTCTTATTTCCTTATCCCAATTCTGAAAGCAAAAACTTGCTTGGTCATACTGAATATCACTACATGCTTGTTGAAATTTGTGTGGTACTTTGGAGCTCACTTTTTAAATTAAAAACTGAAAGATAAAAGAACGAAACAATTGCTCATGGGGAAGAAATTTGACCCTCCACACAAAAGTTTCGAATAAGATAAAGTAATTTGACACAATTATGAATCCTAACCACTTAATATAACTACTTCACTTCTCCAGAAAAAAAGCTTCCCCTCTCTACGCTAAAATACTATAACGAAATGTACAGTGTATTTCTCCAAGCAAACAGTATATTGACCTTGACGAGACTACTAGGGCAGACGATTACTGCTTTACTTAGCGTTGGCTTAGCATCCGGTCCTTGCCTCTAAAGTATTTGAATTTTAATTAGCAATATTGTTTTCCAATTGGTAAGAATTTTAGTTGTCATCTATTAAGAACGCTGCAAATCACTAACTCCATTTTTCGCCTTTATTTTTATCCTACAAATACTATCATCTTGAAGAAAGATTCAATTCTATGACATTCTTCAAGTTGTTTTCACTGTGAACATTTCCTGTCAAGGTTACAGTAACAGGAAAATTTTAAGATGGCATTTTACACACTTTCTACACATCATTCAAATTCGCTATATTTCAGGGACAATTCCCACTCAAAAACTGAACCTAAGTAGTGTATTACGTTCAGCTCTGTTTCATAATAAATCATCAGCAATGACGCACGTGCAAACAAACCAGAACCACAATGATGATATTATTTGTCAACACTAAATCAATTTAGAAATTGTTGCTTGCATTTCCGGCACAACAAATATAACTTTTGTTATCTCGAATTGTAAACAGGCACTATGACTGATCTACAACACAATGTACGTATCTCGAATTGTAAATAGGCACTATGACTGATCTACAACACAATGTACGTACGAGTAATGTCCACATTAAAGTGATACACTGCAATGTTTTGCCCAAACCCATCTCATCAGCCATGATGCAACCATGAGAGGATGGTATACGAGCGCCTGTGACACAGTCATACATAAATTTCACACCTTCCCGTTGATGAGGCCGTAGAATAGAACTCAGCATTGGATCCACCACGACATGTACCTTACAAAAACATTTCAGCAGTTTAAGGAATATCATTGCTTGAAAACAAATTTCTTGCAGAAGCAACTATGTTCCGCAATAAATCAGGGCATGAATCCCACGAAATATTCACCTGCTTGTTGCTATCAATCTTAAGAGCATCATGAGCACTAAGTTCGGGAGGAGTAAATAATACCAGTGCTCCCTCAACATATGGATCGAACAATGCACATCGAGTTGTAGCATGGCGAAGTCCAAGAGGACGAGGCCTCCCAGAACCTAATAATGTTAAGACGGATCTTCATGTTAATTTAATGATCACAACCAGTGTTAGGGAACAGAAAACTGAAGAAACAAATTAAAGTGATCATAATAAAGTGGTTGCTGGTGAAGGATATCGGCTAGGAAATACGGCTAGTAAGCAATTGACCCGAGAAACGACATGTGTCAACAAATTTACCGACACATGTTCGAAACTACGGGTTAACTGACAGCCGCCATGCCGACTCGGTAATGACAGTGTATTGAGTGTAGCAATTTAGGGCTGTTTGAATTGGTAAGTTGAAAATATAAGCAAAAACAAAAATTACACGTATAGTTGGGAATTGGTACTTTGAAAGGTTTGCTAAGAAGTTTAGCTACCAGTGCTTCATGATCTCCCTCTTCTTTTCGTAAAGTATCATTTGTCACAACAAGCAGCACTTTACGATAAGAACTTCGCAACTCATCTCGATCATGATTCTCATCATTCTGAAATAACTGCTTGCAATGCATGTTAACAAAACATAGTCTCTTTTTTTTTAATATTCATCACAAAATTGGCATTTCATCCTTCATCTGATCATACCTGGACAAACTGAGTTGCAACTCATTGCAAAATATAAATAATAGTAGGACTCTACAATATCAGCCACAGTGAAAACTGCAACAGTAAAAGTACATTTCCGGAACAATAACTGAACAAAACAAGGAGTGAATTTTAATAAGAACAATGGGATAAAAGCATGAAATATGGGACTTTCTAGCTGAAGACAATTTCACCCAGAACCCCTCATTTAGATGCGCAAAATATAAGTGGGTGAGGATACATTAAAAAGGACAAAGAGAACCAAATGTACAAAGAAAAGAGATTAAAATGATTACGTCACAATGAAATACCTTTTGACGAGATGCTGAACGTCAGAGTGTGGCTTTCCCGTGCACCGAAATGTGTGACGCAATTTTTGCACACATATTCGGAGCTACGGGTAGGCCATACGCCAACACAGCTGAAAGGATGGAAGTAAATTAGCGAGAAGTCAGAATTACTAGTACACTCTCACCATTATCTTATATTTCACACGACTGATCAGAATCAAAGATCACTGATTACAACAGATGGAGAGCGATCAGATGAAATAACGCAATGGATTCATTTAAAGAAATAAAACTAACTCCCAATGAATTCAATTTATGCTTTTTTCGTTGCTTCAACTTCTTGATGTCGTAGCTCGCATTGCTGCATGACAACGAGGAAGCTTCACTGACAGTGGAAGGAGCCAAACTTCGTCGCTTAACAGAGTGAGGTGAAAGTATATATTACTCTAAGTAAAATATGAATATGAATAAAATTAAAAACGCAATTGTTGTATTAAGGATAAGAACAGAATCAGTTATTTACAGCTTTTTATAAAATAAAAGTTACCATTGATTGGTAGTGATAGAAGTGTGATGAGAAGAGACATTAATCACGGTGATAACAATATACAACTAAGATTTACTACTGCCAATTTATATACGAATACTTCTGCTAAAAATACAATACTTTCCTTTTTCAAAGTATGGATTGTCTGCAAACATAAAAATGAATTTCAACAGCAATTAGTAAAAACGCAGCTAAATATGAAAAACAAAGAATGCAGTAGTGCATAAACTATCAAAGGCAAGCAAGAAAATTTACTGTTACTTGTATTTTGCTACAGTGAAATGATAATCAAAAAGTTAACAGCAAACGGTATGTTTAATTCAATTCCAACACTGCTATACACCATTTGTGACATTTGTATACATCAAGGACGAAGTATTAGCGTGGAAAAATTTTTTTTAGTGTCACAGGAGGTAGAACAATGGAAGTACAAACATACCAAACACAGAACAAAAGAAGACAAGAAACGCGTCTAACCTCAGCAAGATATTTCTATCGCATTCTGCATAAATTAAGTGAAGTAGTAGACGATAGCAGGCAAAGGAGGAAAGAAGGGAGAGTATGACATAGCAACTCTGCGGGCGGTGCAAATAACTCCCTACTCGCTTATAGCGACATCACACGAGGCACTTTCGCAAACAAAATCCCCCTACGCACAACCTGGCACCAATTCGTTGTCGTAATCTAAGAAATGCGTGAAGGTGCACATACATGCGCACTACTAGGCAGGGAGACAAAACGGAGAGGTGGACAGACACACACACACGTGCATGCATAACGAGAGCAGCCCGCATATCCGATGCATATATAATTGAAATATCATTCGTTACCCCCTCCCTCAATGCATAGAAGACCTTCACCTATCCCCCACACGACAACAACATAGTAGCAATAGTAGTAGCAGTAGGTCTTTTCTCTCTACGCCATCAACAACAGTGGTGTTGGGCATCTCGTCAACAACATAAATTCTTCTTCATTACTGCTATCTTCCTTATCACCATAGCTATCATTATTATCTTGTTTACCGTGATTGCACTCATTATTGTATATCTCTGTTAAAAATTAGTAAGTATATACAAGCATACATATAAATATGCGTGCACAAATTTGATTATCACTGCATAGAGCTAGATATAGATAGAATACTGCTAAATAAAACATTAAATAGTACGTTTTTAAAAGTTAGAGTACTTTGACATAAAATCAAAGACAGCACAAACTTTATACAACGTGGTTAATACCTAGCTTACGTTTTAACGTAGCAAAGCCAACATGCACCTAGACGTGCGCAGCAACACATGTCGAAAATAAGCAAACTTCCGTCGCCTGACCGCACCGCACGCCCGCTGACCAATATACTGACCAGCGGTGACGAAATACCAACCCCCGTACCATCTCCTTCCCTCCCTCTTCACATATGTGTACAGACACATCTCATATGCATACACACAGACGCACACCGCTTGAACTAATGCCAAACAACAAATTTGGGACATTTGTTTACAGTAGCCACGTTTTATTGACTAATTTACAAGCTTTCATTTTGAAATTCAAAACGCTTATTGCAGCTCTATTATGACTACATTTTATTACAGCTCTATATCCTTAAAAATTATTTAAAGATTATATTAAATTTAGTTACTTTGTTTCGTTAGCTTTTTCAAATTATTTCCATCAGAGTTTCAAGTTTGCTAAAAAAGTGAATGATAAATGCACAATATGTATTAACAAAGCATTCGGTGCTTTTTTTTCGTCTTATTAGCGCTGAAGCCGTATAATTTATCAATACATTTGCCACTTTGTGATCAATATAGCAATTTTATGTGATTATTTTTTGCATGAAATTAAATGCCAAGCAATCTCGTTATAAAGTGTGGAGTACTACTAATGAAACAGTCCCTCGCTAGCTACTTCTCGTGTCGTGCCCTCTTCCCCTTTAATCCCTCTGTGAAATCTTTTTGTTTCCATTTCAACTGCATTTTGTTGCTCTCTTTTGTGATGTCAACTTTTGTATTTTAATTGTCATATTTTCAGTTTTAATTATTTATTTGTCAAGTACTGTAATTTTGTATCCTTTTTCTTCCATTAATCTGCATTATTTTGCTTATTTTGCTGTCGTCAATGTTTTTTTTTCGGTTATTAATTACATTACTTTCTGCAGTAAGCATACTTTTCTGCTATATTGCATTTTTCATTATAATATTTAATTTAAATTAAGATATAAAAGTTAACTCCTCGAATGATTATTCTGGTCCTTCACGAATACTTTCATTTTTGAACTACTAATGATAGACTTTAGGGTAAGGCAGAGGATAAAATATTCCAGTAGTGTAAATATATTCAAACTAATAATTAGTAGAGAAGTAAACAAACATGTAATATAACAGTTCGAAGCGCAATTGTCTTATTCTTTGTTAATTTGTAAATAAATTTATATTTTTTAGAAGGTAATAAGATATGAGAAAGACGTGGTAATATAACGTGATGTCAGGTGTTAAACAAGTAAATGCTAATGAGCTAACCTCACAGTTCGATTCTTTTCTTTTCGATGCAGATGGTGTGCTTTGGTTGGCAGACACCCCGTTACCAGGTGCCCGCGATTTGCTGCAGTATCTCATCACTGCCGGTTGGTTCCATTGTTATTTTATTTTCTTTGAATGAGCTATTTATTCACTTGATAATTACGAAAATTAATTGCAAAATTATTTATAGTAGAAAGTTTTCAAAAGTCGACAATTTTATGATTTTAAGTTTATTTTACAAAGATTGAATATCATACTGTCATTTGATCCTTTTCTGTCTTCACTAGCCTGCACATAGATATTTTGCATGATTAGAGTTGTAAATTCCTCACATTTTATTTCAAAACAGTAAAAAAATAACTATAATGTTTATACTTCCCTACTATCCAAATCTTTGCTGCTTCATCATTTTCATGATATGTGTAATTAATTTTTCAATGATATTTTTCTCAAAGCAGTGATTTTTTGGTGGTGAAGTTTGAAATGTCACAAAATTTGCTAAAAATAATTATTCTAAACTTTACATTTGTATTAGCATTTATGTTTCTCAGGAAAAAATGTCTTCATAACTACAAATAATGCAACTAAAACTTTGGAAGATTACGTGAAAAAATGTAAGCGAATAGGCTTTGATATGGTACCTGATGATCATATCATTTCACCAGGCAAAGTTTTGGCTAATATGCTCGCCAAAGAAAATTCTAATTTGCCTGTGTACATCGCTGGTTCAACCGCTTTACAAGTCGGTTTTGTGTTTTAGCATTACTTTCAGTTTCACTTTGTTTTAGATTATTTCTAATTTTTGATAATTTGAATTTTCATTTTAATATTTAATATTGTAAGGAAATTAATTAATCCACATATATCGAGGTCAATGTTTAGAAAGAATTAAAAAATGAAGGAGTGGAAAGTTTTGGGACAGGGCCTGATCCTATCGAATCGTATACTGATTGCGGTTTTATACATGATATAGATATATCGAAAAGAGTGAGGGCTGTTGTAGCCAGTTATGACATACATATGAGTTATGCTAAAGTAATGAGAGCTGCAAATTATATCAAACAACCAGGAGTACGGTTTTATGCTACCAATGAAGATGCCACAGTGCCCGGGCCAAAGTCAGGTATGTCTATGTATACATCTGAAGAGTATTCATGTTTACAGCTGCAATGAATAGTGAGCAGAGTCAGTTAAATTTGTTATAAATCTAGTGATTTTGTAAAATATTTTCTTTGGAGTGGGGTTTTAATCTCTACATTTTCACTTCTGGTAATGCTTACTCTATCCTCTTCAGTTTTTTATTTCATTCCAGGAGTTATTGTACCAGGATCAGGCGTAAATGTAAAAGCAGTGAAAACTGCTGCGGGTAAAGATCCGATTGTAATTGGTAAACCAGGAAAAGCAATGTTTGAATATATCAGGGACAAGTAAATATTTCATTTATCTTCTAAAAATTTCTGTTTTCGAATTAGTAGCTAATTAATGTGTTGGTATTGCTGCATATCTGTAATATATATTTATAGCTCTTATTGAGTGTTATAAGGTTCTTCAACACATGCCTTACCACTTGTTTAATTAGTTATTTAATCACAGCTTTGTGTTGTAATACTAAACAATACATGATATCAAACAAGACAAAATATCACTGAAAATAGTTTGTTGCAGTTTCGGAAAAATACAGAAATCTTTCCGTTTATTAAAATTTTTATCCAAGAATAAGAAATATAAATAACTCTGGTAGTACTGTGAACTTATTAACTAATTGTTTACGGACTTTAAGCTTTTTAGGTTTAATATCGAAGCTGAAAGAACAGTAATATTTGGCGACAGATGTGAGACTGACATAAAGTTCGGACATACGAATGGCTTAAAATCTGTTTTGGTTGGTACTGGTGTACATGATATTGAAAAAGTAAAAGAATTTGAAAGAGATGGATGCAAAGATCTGATACCAGACTATTATATTCCCTCGTTGAAAGTACTTTTTGATATGTTGAAAAAATAAACTGTTAGTTTATTTATTTATACTGTCTAACAACTTATCATGTTAGAAAATACTGGTACTTATATGTTGTGCTGTCCATCAGTTGAATATAAGAATTCTACCGGTTGGAATATATCTCATGATAAGAGCTTGCAATGTTCTTTACTAACAATGAAAGTCCGTTATTTTTTTGTTTGTCTGATTTTTACATTGTGGAAAGGTTATAAAACCTGAAGTATCTTCACTTTCGATATGTTTTTTCGGTGCTAATATTAATGCATGAATTCCACAAAGTGTAAGAGTGGTTCAAATTTTGTGCAATACGATGAATATAAAGGTGGGTAATTCGTTGGAGAAATGGCGGTACTTCCCTGAAATATTTGTTGACGCAGAATGATCATTTATTATCAGTAAATTAGTACTCGTTCTCTATAATTTACTTGGAGAGAATAATTTTGATAATAGGATATAGAAGCGCTGTGTACATATTCATTTTATTCATCATAAATGAAATGATAAATGTGCGATGATCAGGTTGATACGAATTCTAGCACTGCTGAAATGATAAATAAAACCTAACGATAAATAAGATATAAGTGGAACAGGTGATTTACTATAGCTTAATGATGGGGTTGTTTCAGGCAAATGGATTTCATATCGCTAGCATATAATAAGGGGTGGTATCATAGGATTGAATGCGTGATTCGTCTTCATAAAAGTACTGAATTAACTGAGATACGCAGAGTTAGAGATTTAAATCATCTGATGTAGGTCAGAGATTCGGACCATCGTGACAAGTATTGAAATATTGAGACATCATAAAGACAGCAAACGTGTTGAAAATTGAAGAAAGACTGTAAGTGAATAATGATGTAAAGTAGTTTCTAAGATGTTGGGGAGCATCTGAACTTCAAATTGATTGCAAGAAGCTATCTGAAAGCAGGGAACAGCTAAAAATTGGAAAAAAAAAGAAAGTGAACATTTTGTGGCTTCGCTGATAACAGAAGTTAAAAAGTAAAGTTGGCGTGGCTTACTTCAAGCTAGCGCTCTACTTCCTCTGATTTAACAAATTTTGCATTAATTTGTAGCAGTACTAAATTGCTAAAAGTTATTCATTTTAACTGTTTATCTTTTTATTATCTCTTGTTCATTTTTATTGCCCACTTTTGCGTTTTTAAAGTGACTAAATTTATTATTATTTCTGTTATTATTATTGTTATTATTATTACTATTACTATTATTATTATTATTATTGTCCAAAAGTAATTACAAAATAATTACGATACACAAATTTGATGATGTTCAGTTAACCAAATTTAATTGATAGTAATTTTTGCTTGACAAAAAATATTGAAATAATAAGTATTGAAAGAAAATTTAATTGATGAAAAGTATTGAAGCAATTAATAGTAATTAACTAAAGTGAAAAATGATAAATATAATAAATCTAATATGCAATAAATGATCAATATTATGATATGCAAAGGCTTGAAAATGTTTTATCATTGAAGTAATGAAAAAATAGCAAGCAATATGAACTGAAATAATAGATTGTGTTGTATTCCATTTCTTCTACGCATTCATTTCTTTTTGCTTTTTTTTTGATTAATGTAATCAAATTCAGCTTTATTTTTCAATTTTTTTTCTTGCGACTCACAGCTATAAAATGTTACTAAGTCTCACTTTTATGTAGTAAATGATTAATGATATGTTATTAATTTCGATATTAATTTTCAATTTTGATTCAAGCATTTGTAAAATGAGCTAAGCAGCTATCTAGTATACATTGTATGCATCTGCAGATTAAACCAATATTCAACTCGAATTAGAAGATGTCTGGTTTTTTGACTTCATCGGGTTACGATAGATAATTTGTAAGCAATTCGTCCTAATTTTTAATCGTAATCATATCCACTCAGCATTTTTATTTTAAACGAGTTATCAATTTATTATTTTTTATCTGTATGTATTGTTTTGAAAATATAAAATAAATATTCATCATTAATTTGAAAGAAATTCTAAACTTGCTGAGAACTTTTATAACGTTTTTAAAAAATTCTTACAAGTTATTAGAATTGATTAATTTATTAAATTTTTGTATTATTTTTAAGTTAAGTTATGTTTATTTTTAAGTTAATTTATTAATTTTTTTTGTTAATTTATTAGATTTTTTACATCTTAAACAGAATTAGTTTACTCAAAGCTGAAAGTATTTTCAAAAGTTCAAAAAAAATCGCCAAATACTTGTAAAATTTCTTCTTCTCTCAAGTATTTACTTAGGAAAGTTTATTTTTTGATATTGTTTTCGACTTTTGTTTTCTTCTATTTCGAAATTTTGTTTTCACTTCTACAAGAATTGTTTATGAAATGTTTGTAATCAATCAATATTCTATTTTTAAGTTATGGCTTGTACTTACCTCAAAAATAGCAATCTGAGTATCGATTTTATTATTATATCAATTTATGCAAATTCTAACAATTACACTTATATTTTGTTTTGTTTATTTTACTTTTGAAAGCTTGACAAACTGTGGTTGGGTTGTACTTGAAGCTTGGATAAGAATTTTTTGAGGGTCATTTTAAGGATTAAATTTCGTTACTATGTGTTAAGGTTTAAGTTTTTCATTACTTGACAGTTACTACAATATGTTGTAAATTAATTCAGTATTGTTTTCGTTCGTATTTAAAGTTAGTTTTAGAATTTCAAAAATTTTGGATACTTTATTAATTTACAAGTTTTACACGTTTAGCTGGCTGTTTCTTTATAATTACATTAAGAAGTGTTCAGTATTGTAGTGGAGATATGATTACTCGCATTTTATTGTTTTTAATTTGTTGTTACTATAATTCCGATGACTTACAACTGTTAATTATCATTACAACAAACGACTGTTGTAGTGTTATTTTAGCATTCAAACTATCATTCATAATTTGATAGTGTGATAAGTGTGCGATGGTATCACGCGGTAGGATGACAATATTCGGATTCAATCCTGCCGATTCGTTTGGACCTCTCAGTGTCTCTACTGATGATTATCTGCAAGGTAACTCATTACAAGGTAATTATTTTGTCGAAAGAAAGTAACCCCTAAATTTTTTATTATCATACAAGGTGGGAATGCGTTCCAGTGTTCGTGCTGTCTTTATTTAAACGATATTTGAACTTTGAACTACGGGCATATACGAGATATACAGCTTAACACTACGTCAATATGAAGTCACTAAAAGTAGATTTATTCGCATTCACTTTCATGTAATTGTGAATGAGTTGATCAATTTCAAATTTGGATCTCGAAACTTTATTGGAAAAAATTTGATTCCCAGAAAGTTGCTAATTTATAAATTAGTGCTAGAAAAACACTTTTAATTACTTAATTCCAAAAGATGAAACACCTGAAAGACTTACGCTTAATGATTTAATCAATAGATTTGTGCATGAATTAAGAAAAAAAATTTCATTTTTTCACACGCATTCAATACTATGAAGTGAAAAGGATCGTTGTTTTTTTGAAACGCATCCAAATAACTATCACTTTCCACTTCAATTCGCATACTTTTACTCCATTGTTGCGAAACTGTCATGCGTTTACATGCTACATTTATGCGTACGTCTAAATATTAAGTAAAAGTACATGGCGTGAAAAACTAGCTTGTACGTGGTACGTTAATGCATTTGCATGTACAAAGCAACTTCTACTTCTGTTGAACCATAATTCTGTAATTTAAGAATGATAAGAAGTGACTTATGAATGTATTCACTGCAGTGCAAATTAGTAAAGCAAATGTACACAAATACAAACACATATATATATGCTTGAAATGAATTGAAATGAAATCTATCCTTCAGCGTGCTGTTTACAGTTTTGGGTTGATTCATGACTTTAAAATTTATTTTTTTGTGATCAAATCAAACATTTTGTAAAAAAGAAAAAGACAAAGTTTCATTTACGTGAAAGAATATTTTTGTCAGACTTTTTGGAATATTTTGAATTAATTACAAAAATACATATTCTACTACTCATCTTAAAACGATCTAAGAGGTCATTTTGGCTTTACGTAAAAACTAACCATTTTCTGAAATAAATTTACTTCTAATTATTCAAATACATCCCTCAAATATTGCTATATGTATGTGTGTGTGCGTCTGTGCGTATGCGAGTGTGTTTATGTATGTGTGTGTTACTAAAATTTATCTCAAGAGAAAAGGGAAATAGCAAGAAGAGAAAGAGACAGAGAGAAAGAGAAGTGCTGAAACGAAAAGGGCATGTAGCAGAGAGGTAAGTGACCTCTGAATTATCTATCTCTGTCACGTCTGACTACGCATCTGTCCGAGTGAGAAATTCAGTGAATACGAGGGATTTTCCCATAATTTATGCTTAGATTGTTTAGAATTTCTTAGAGGGAAAATAGTCTCAAAGTATTACTTTCTTCATTTATTACGAGTCTAGCAAATTTTATGAAGTGAAATTAAGAACATGAAGAATTTAAAACGTATTCAATTTATATCGGTAATATTCAAGTAAATTTATTGAATATTATTAGATCACTTTTACTTTACTTAAGGCAAACAATTTGGAGACTTACGATGAGTACATTTAGTTTTCTTGAATTGATTATTAATTATCTTGTCGGTTTTTTATCAGTAAGATTAGAAATAATCAGTTAGGATCACAATTTTAATTTTTTAATATTACATAGACAGTTAGATAGATAAATAGATAGATTGATTGATTGATTGATCGATTGATTGATTGATAGTTGGAGTTATGTGTATATTAAATAACGTTGCTTTATTTAAAATCTCCGAAAAACAAAACTATCGGAAAATTTGAAAGATTAACGGAAAAAGTAAGTAAAAACTTGCGAATAGGACTGCATGCTCAGAATTAGTTAGAAATTCAGCAATTTTGACAATGCACCAGATTATCAAATTAATAACTTGATAGTCTTGTTGGTGATACACTGTGCAAACTATATATATAATGAGAAGGTGCTGTCTGATTAGTCTAAGCTCAAGAATGCAAGGAAAGGACGAAAATGGACTCAGAAAATTGCAGTTTTAATTTAAAACATTGGAAATTCAGTGCTCCTTTAAAAGATATTTCTATCGTTTTTTATTCTTTATTTTATCAGCAATTGCATTAATTATTTATGCTCAAATGATATTTTAAATACATACGCTTTTTTGAAAAAATATATGAAAGTGAATTCAATAAAAATTAGCTATTTATTCAAATTAGTATTACAAGTAACTGCTGGTTGCTCATGAGAAAGCCAGTTTTAAGTTCTTTATATTAAATAGTGAAACTTTTCGCTGCACAAAAAAGCTTAAATATGTCAGAAGGAAAAGTGAAGATTGGAAAATGAAAAAGATATATACATCATATCTATCCATATCTGTTTTAGGAATATTTCAGGTGGAAGCTTAACTTGAAAGCTAAAATATGCACTGAAAGTTTCAACGCAGTCAAATAAAATTATTCTTATAAAAGAATTAGATTCAAATTTCGCTAATTTTTTAAGGGTAATTTCAATTTTCAAAGCAAATCAAATTAGCATTATATCAAATGCTTCTGATATGGTTTTTACATAAATTAGTCATGATACACTGTAAAACAATACCACTTTTATTCTCAATATTTAACCATGAGGAGGATAATGATTTACATCGATTAAATTAATTTTTGATCTAATTCTACAAAGCAGGTGTGATCTGAGTCATGAAGAACATGGTTTGCATAAGTCAGATAAGATAGCTGGAAAACCATGAACTGCAATGGCATAATTATGATACCAAATAAGTCAAGCATGATCTAAATTACAGGAAATTGTGATACAAAAAAGATTGAAAAGTGGTAATTAGCATTATTTCTTGTATTTGAAAGTTAGCAAATCATAAAATGTATCGCGAATAAGTAAATTCATGAAAATGTGACAGTACTGTAAACTAATCAAAAAGATTTAAATATAATTATTAAGTAGCATTTATGTGACTTTGAAAATTGCTAAAAGCGCGTAAAATAAGACCCTCAATAATTTGATATAAAGTGAAAGTATTAAAAGTCAGTTCTTCCAGTAAATATTAAAAATGCATTGTAAAAATTTAAATACTATTCATTTTTCTTTTTTACAGCAATTTTCATCCTATTTTCTGCTTAAGTATTTAAGTTTTTATCAAAGTGAATTATTTATTTCATTAAAATCATTTAAAATCCCTTCAAATGCAAATCTTTAATATTATTTTCAATTCACTTTTAGCAGTATTTCAGGATATTAATTAACTTGCATTCAATTTTAAATCTTAGCGTATGACAATTTTTTATCACAAAATTTGAAATTTTCAAAAAAATTGTAGTTAGTTTTGACACAGTTCAAAGTTCAATTATTTATTTATTCAAATTCGATTTTTAATAATTTCTTCTTGTTAAAAAAATTTTTTTTAAGTTTATTAAACTGAAATAATTTAAAAGATATTTTTTCTTTAATAATTAGTGATAACTGTTCAGTTCACCTTTGACCTTACTTTTATAGATCTTTCCTTATCTAGAACATTTGTCACTGTGATTTATTGCCGTTATATTTGCTATTTATTTCATTTATTGTTATTTGCTGCATTTTAGGCTGAATTTGTTGCATACTGAACGGTCAACTTATATTATATGATCTGAATATTATATGATCATATTATATGATCTGAAAGTTAATGAGCTTTAAGTATATCCCTCCTAAAAATCTACACTAATCTGAAATTTGAACATTCTATCTAAAAGTTAAAACTTAAAATTAATTGAAATATTTGTTAATATCTGCAAAAAAACCATTTATTTCTTTTTAGCTAAAAGCAAAATTTTCCCGTAAAGGTCACTTGGGGTAATTGCAATTAAATATAAATTGTCTTAAGGTCATAGCAGAGTTTCTTAAGTCAAAATTTCATTACTTTTTAGCTTAGATTATGTTTAATCCAATAAAATCTTTAATCAAAAATAGCCAAATAAAAAACCCCGATTGCTTATTGCTAGCAAAGCTCAGCTGCTATTGAAAAAATTTCACTGTCTCTATGATAACTTATCACTTTGATATCATCAAATAAAAAGTCAAACATCCAAGAACTGACACTGAAGCACTATTATTATTGCTTGAATATGAAATAATTATTGTGTCAAAGGTTAAGCTGAAATAATAATGCTTAACAAAATTAGCTGTCCAAAAATACTTTCAACGTCGAATTTATTTTGAAGTAAAAAATGAAAGTAATAAAAGTAAAATGCATTTATTTTGTTTTTTAGCCATGCAAGCAGTGGAATAAAATGTGTGTATTGGCTGTTTGCATTGCAGTTTTTTATCTTTTAAAATTGCTGAAAGTGGTACTTTTCAACGCTACCTTAGCACTTTAACTTTAGGTTTTGTAAAGTAAGCGAGCAAGTAAGTAAGTCATTTCCATTTATTTTAGCAAGTAAATTGATAAATTTGCTTTACAAATACTATTTATTTATTTAATAAATTTATTAAAATTATAGCAAAAATATTTGTTTTACTAAAAATATAGTAAAGAAATGCCAGTGCATATTTATAATTTATCTGTTAAAGCGTACCAAAATCTCAATTTTCATCCGTGCAATAAATTTAAATGAACTGAAAAGAATATAATTTGTAAGCAAAATTCAGTAATATAATTGCAGGGCTCATAATACATTTATGATAAATTCAGCATAAATAAGCATTAGCTCTGAAAAAATTCAAAAAAAATTTATTACTAATTGATATGCAAAGTTTTATTTTACAAAAAAATTGAAACTAAGGAATGCACTTTGGATTAGCCGCACTATATATGTTAATATTTGTTAAAAGCTATTGCTATTATTATTATTATTATTATTATTATTTTGGGATGAAATTGTTTTAAACTATTACAGTTTTTTATGGAGTTGCAATTTTTGATAGATATTTGGTGCACTATCTTTAGTATTGTTAAAATAACTGCTTTCTAATATAATAATGAAAGTGTTTTGGTGAAAACTTTAATTAAAACAATAAGCACAAAACGTATTTGTATTTATGGAAGTTAATGTGATGAATAAGTTAAATTATATAGTAAAGTGAGAGTAATTTTTCACAAAAACCAAAAAATGTTTTTCAAAATGACTTTTGCACTCTGAATGTTTTGAACAGACAACTTTTAAATTTGTGTACAGAGAATAATTACATAAAAACTTCAATAATTGACAATCGAAAATTGTTGGAACTGATTTGTCGTTCATAAAATGTAAAAATTATACACGAATTTGCTAGAGTCAAAATTTGAGACTTAAAAAAAGATTAATTCATAAGAAGGCTAGAAAAATTTTAATAATTGAAAAAAGCCTAGGAGTTATTTTTAAAGTAAGAAAAAAAGAGCAAACTTAAAAGTTTCTTTCAATTAAGTAAATAAATCAGTACGCAATTTGCGTGCATCCGATATCTTCAATCTTTCATGTGCATTTTTGCACAAGAAAAATGTCTAAAATTAATTAATCATTTACTTTTATCTTTTTAGCGCTTAAAAAGTGAATTGCTTTTTTAGTTATAGTAATTTTAATATTTAAATTACTAATTATTAAAGAAATTACCACTTTTTTGCATTATAATTTCTACAGAAGGCATGAGCGAAAGTGTAGAAGAAGCTCGAGATGCTCAGTGTGCTACCAATTTTCGAGCGTTTGATGATATTCGAGCTTGGAGCAAAGCAGTCGTGGTGAGGTCTTATTAGCTACAGTAATAGTCGTACATAATTTGCATATTACAATACACAGTCATGATGTGATCTATGTTAATTGTTATTCTATAAATATTAAGCAATAATACTTCAAAAATTTTTATATTCCATTTTTCTTGTTTATTACCCAATTAGTGCAAATAAGTTTAATAAAATCTGTAAATGTTGATTTTCTACTCAACACTTAGGTGATATTAGCAGAACAAATGTTAATTATAATGGTCATCCCTAGTTAAAATAATTTTTGTATATTAATTGAATGGCCATCCCTAGTTTGTCTTCAAGTAAGCTTCAAAGTTTAACTACTTCGATGTAAAATCTCAAAGTAAAGTAATTGAGTTATTATCAAGATGAAAGATTAATAACTTGATTAATTTCAGCCTTGGTCCGACTTTTTCCGCTTTTCACAGTTTGCTTTACCACGTTGTATCCACGGATATATTAAACGTGTGAAGAAAAATCTTAGTCGATTTCTGGCAAATTATGCAGTTATTAGCGTCATCGTATTGGTATGCTTCATATATTCTATTATGTACTGGCATTACAGTATTTTTACATAGATTATTATTATTATTGTTATTATTAGCAGTAGTATCAAAACTGCCTTATTAATTCTAATTCGTTATTTAATTTTTTTAAATATCATAATTCTATCTGTTTTGATGGTAGCTATTGCTCATCCACAGCTCATCCTATATATAATATAATAATATTTTCCTATCATATATAAGTTATTATTTAAAAGTTTTGTGGATGATAGCTAAAAATCATTTCTATTATTATTCTATTCCAATATTTCCATTATTATTCTGTTCTAACAGCATGAGAATATGACTGAAAATCCCACAAAACACAAAAAAGTTCCTTGAATATATTTTAATCACTGTTCTTTACTTTAGCTTTGCTGCATTATAACATCATTTTGGCTCATGGTTTCTTGTATTGTGCTTGGAATATTTGTATATGCTATCTACAGGAAAACGAAATATGGGCCTATTAGAGTAGGCACTGAGGAGGTGACATTTTGTAGTTATTACTTTCCTCTTTTCACAAAGAGTGAAATTTTTCTGTAATAGAAAGTAAGTAATATTAAGTAACAATGTTATCATTGTCAGATTTTCTAAATTTATTTTATTTTATTACATATTTAAACATTTTTTTATTTCTGTCAGACATTTTATTCACTTAAAAATGAAAATTACGTCAAAATCACTTTTGTTTTAATTAATTCAAAATAACAAAAAAAAAATTGCTTATAGTGTGTCTATGCTGAAAAATTTTTTGCCACAAAATGTACAAACAATAATTGCAAGTCTTAGCACTAAATATTCATTTTTTGCAGATTCCTACGTGGATTTTGCATATTGCAGCAATTTTTATAACTTTACCACTGTTCATCTACGCTGGTGTTGGATATATACTTTACTGTGCAATAGGTTTGTTATGTATTCAAATTTTACACATTAATGTATTGTAATTTTAAATTTGCTTACAATGAAATTGATAATAATTCTATTCAGTAAATCAGTTAGTCTATCAATCAGTCGAATGATTGATTAGAAATTTAGTAGTAATCATTTAATATCTGTTAAATATCTAATCTAAAATAATCTAAAATTGAATAGTAAGGATTGTGATAATACATCTTTTCAGTGTTCAGAATTTTTCACTTCCAAAATTAATTAATTAATTGGTTAATTAATTATTCACTCAGTAATTCACCTCTCAAATTAATTAATTAATTAATTAATTGGAGCATTTTGAACGATTTTTTTCAATAATTCTTTATTTTGTCTGCAAAAATATTTTTAAATTTGAAGGAAAAAGCTTTTGAGAATTATTTTATTCAATTTGCAGGAATTGGTGTATTGTTAGTTTTAATACATGCATCATTCTACAGCAGTGAAATACGCTATCTACCTGAAGAAAACATAGAAATAGTCACAGAATTGAATAATCAACCACGTTTAGAAAATGATAAACCACGTATAGGAAATGATAAACCACGTTTAGGAACTGTTGAAGTACTGGAATCAACTTCAAGTACTAATAGTTTTTCTCCCAAAACTCGAGTGAGATTCAGTGATGATAGTAGTAGTACTGATCATTGATGATAAACAGAAATTACAAGCATTTGCACTGCGAATTATGTAGACTTAAGTGCTATCAATTATTTAGTTATTAATAAAGCTATGTGATATATTTGATTGGCGCTCATATGAGATTAATAAGTTAATCATTGTTCCAAATATAAGGTAAAATCTGCTTTAGAAAAGATTTTTTCAGAATATACCTTAAAATATCCCAAAGATCACTTAGTTTGTTGTGTTAGATAGTTTGAAATCCTACTGAATTGAGTGAAAAAATTTTCATTATTAGCTGTGTTATAAAAATAAGATTGTTTTAGTTATTAGCATGATATGATTTATGCAAAATAACAAGTGTATCCGTGTCAGAAAAATAATTGACCTTTGCTGCCCTTATAAAATGACAATGGACCCTGGTCAACCTCTATGCTACTGTGTAAAAACAACAGCTGACTCTTGTCAACCTGATAGAAAAATAATTCATTTGGAACATTTTGTTCAGAATAACCAGTTCTTATAATTTATCTTTGCTAATCTATTTGAAATCAAAATTCTTCAGTGTTATCTGATTCTACTAAAAATATGCTAAAAAATGTCTTAAAAAACTTTTTAAATCAAGCACTCAATAATTTTGCCGGGAAAATTTTTAAACCTTATAAAATGCTTATTCAATTTCAAACACTTTACTAAGAAAGAATTGAAATATTACAAATTCAAATTTTGCGGAACATTTATTTGAAAATTTAAACATATTTAAAAATATTCATACTTGTTGTGCTTGCAGTTAAGAGAAATTATAAATTGAAAATAATTTTTAATCGTATGAAATGAAAAAATTGAAACGAACCATTAATTGTATACAAAAGTAATTTGAAAAGAACTAATGTCAGAATTCAATGTAAAAAAACCATTTAAAGAGTAAAAAGGTATACAGTAAGTTACAAATATATACTTAAATGATAGGTTAATCTGAGCAGTGTTATTGTATATTACTGTATAATTACTATGCCTAATTTGCAATAACTTTACGGAAGGAACAATCGCTTGTGAATATCATTATACTGCAAGCAAGCATTGCATTCTCTTACATAGATCGTGTGAATATTCCTTCCATATTATAATTACTATATTTATTTTTAATTTTCAAAATTTATTTTCTAAAAATTAACTCAATATTTTTCTTATTTAACTTTCGTTCTGCTAATTAAATTATAATATTTTCTTCAGACTATTTCCTCAATTTTTTTATGCACTGAAAATTTAACATTAATATTATGGTTAAGTTTTATGATATTTAAAGAAAACAAAGTATTTGTAAAGACTTTGCAGAATTTTAGTACATTTCTGACCGACCTAAAATTACAGTTAAATGAGAGAAGTAATTTACAGATTAATGAAATCCCTCAGATTAGATCAGTGATCATCACATAGTGATCAATCAGAACAGGTCTATGATCTTCTTGCCATCACTGGGAGAAAGCGTTGATTTTTACACGATGGTGAGTGATGATGTAGCCGAGATGTCTACTACTGTAATTATTAATTGACAGTTCACTTGCAAGCAACCTGGATTTGAACTCACAATACATTCCTGCTATAGTTGAGAATGTGCATTAAACTACCACTAACTTAGCTAAAGTTTTTAAAAATAAGTATTATCACAAAAATATATTTAAAAAACAACTGCAGTGATGAAAAATACTTAATTACTAATTTAATTAACAAGACAACAAGGAATTAATCCTTTGACAAAGTCACTTACATCATTAATCAAGCAGTGATTACAGCTAATTCTAACCAAAAAGCTCAAATGCCATGAAACAAAGAATGAAAAAACAATTTATTGCTAATAGCAGAATAAATAAAAACATTTAACAATAATATATTATATTATTTCAAGCACAAAAAAAATATTAATTAATCGTTTGTGAAATTTTAAGGTCAAAAGTACACTTAAAAAATGCGCACTTTTGATTTTTAAATGATAATAATATGTCGTGTAGTCAGTGATAAATCAGTTGATAATACAAGTGATAACGCAACAAATCATCTGCACAACTTCAAATTCAAATTAAATTTAATACATTTATTCAAAAAGATATAATGATTTTATGCAAATGAAATAAATTATATGAAACAGATAATACAAAGTACTGACAATGCAACCCTGTTGTATAAATTTTTAAATAATCCAAAAACTTTTGCTCACTTACACAAATAGTACTCATTGCAGTATTAAAAAGTAATAATGTACAATAATAAAAACAAAGTTATTTAGAGAGTACTGATATTTTAGCATAAAGTACAGTAGTAAGAAAACGAAAAACAAGTTTGCATGTCAGTCTATATTCACTGAGATAATTGTACAATAATCAAATTCAAATTTTTGAAAGAATCAATAATTCTCATATAATACTGTAGCATTATTTATGATAACTAATATAAATATTATTTTTAAAACGGCTGGATAAGTTATTATGTGTAATCCAGTCGGCGCCTCACTAATACCTTTACGTTCCTTTCGTCTTATCTTACACCAATGTGATATGTGATGTTATGTGATAGCATGTGATCTGATCTGATCTTCTGATGGCTCGTTTACTGCTACTTCACGTTTATCCCGTCGCTATTTATAAGTGATTCTTTATTCTTTGACATCTTTATAGTCTTTAAATCGAGAAAAACAGTAGTGATGGTATTGTCAAAGCCAGCCAGCCAGCACATGCTTGCAAGTGCAATAAAATCCATCTCCTTAGTCACTACTGTCTTCGAATAAATCATTTTTACAACTTTTCCACTCATATTTCTATACTTTCATATATAAACTATGCAAATTATTTTTTTTCACATAAAAAACTATTTTTTCTTTATAATTCCACTGTGTTATTATTATTATTAATATTATTAATAATTATTGTTATTATTTGCAAAGTTATCATTAAGTATTCATATCGCTTTTCTCTTATTGTATTTGCAGTTAGAAGACAGCATTTTTTGCTAATTAATTTTAGTTAATTCAATCTTTTTCCAAAGTGATTTATGAGAAAATTTTTGATTACAAAAAATATTCCGTCAAAAGTATTTGAAAAGAATTATTTTTTAACTATATCTGTACATTTTGTCATATTACTTTGCGAATGATTTATGCTTCTGTCTTCTTTACTGCCTGCTTGCTACACTTCAAGTACTGGTGAATGCTTTATGCAAATTTGATACATTGTACTTCCTTAATCGATATGATGAACTCTGTTGAACTCACTCAAAGATTTTTCTCAGATCAAAATTAATAATTCAAAATATTTTGAATTTAAAAAGTGTGCATTTTCCATCCATCTCGACAAGATACTGACTTAATAGAAGCGAAAGTTTTAAACTGTTCATACTAATAACTTTAACTTTTAGATTCTTACTGATTAAAATGTGCTTTTTTCAAAAAATTGTATATATTTAATAATATTATGCCTCTATGCTTCACTTTTTTAAACATTTAAGCATGAAAATTAAAGTATTTTGTATAATTTTTTACTCAACAAAATTTGGAAAAAAAAACTTTTTACTTAATTATTATATTAATAAAAAATGCAAAATAAACTAACATTTTATTCATAACAAATTAGACAATATTTACAGTAATAATTAGCTTCTTATTATTTCAGCAAAGATTCGAAATTTCGAAGAATATATTTCGGAGAATGAATTTTAATATGCGTTTGTATAAATTTATCTGATCATCTGCTCAGTTTTGTTCTGAGGGAAAACACACTACTCAGATGATAAAATCCCACTTGAAACCATACCAAACATTGTTTACATTTCCACAATCCCAACATCATAATCCAATTCTTGTAATCCGATTGTCCAATTACAATGTTATTTATTCCCAGTCAAATCGCTCCGTACTTCACATATTATACTTACTACAGTATCTAAACTAAATATTCTTAAAGGTATCTAAATCACAGATTCTTAAAGGTAAACTTTGATGAAGTTTTTTGATTTATACTTCTAATAAAAAATCATTAATGACTACTCTACTTGAAGTTAGGTATTCCATTGCAGTAATTAAATTTTCGTCATTTTAGATAATTTTGTACAAAAATAATAGCTAAATAATAATAATAATAATAATAAATAATAATAGTAAGTTTTGTTTTATCAACATTTTAACATAGTATTAGATCGAAATTTTTGAAAAATTATATTATTATTCGAAAAATTTCGTAAAAAATGGAATTAACCAAAAAGTAATTATAAGCCAAAATTTGATTGACTTTATTATTCTAACATTTGAATACTCACGTAGAAAATCATAAAATATTTTTGAAACAAAGCGTAATAACAAAGTAAATTTTCATTGCCGAAGAAATTATGCAATTGTTTTTGATTTTGTCTGAATGCATCGCAAAATTATCATATTTTAATTTAAAAATTTTTTTAATATTAAATTTTTAATATTAAATTTTTTAATATTAAAATTTTTTAATATTAAGATTCACCGAATTGATCGAAAATAATTCCATTACCTGTCATATTCATTATCGAATATGAAGTAAATACACAGTACTGAAATTGCATTATTATTATTAATAAATAATTTTTTATTTTAATTTTATTATTTTCTTGTCATTGTCATTAATAATTTAAAAAAAAAACAATTGTTTAAGAGTGTTTAATTAGGTTCTATTTAAAAATCGCCTAATCTTGAAAACTTTTACACTTAAAGAG
>UYYF01004581.1:0-36998 GCA_900618365.1 Thelazia callipaeda
TATATATATATATATATATATATATATATATATATATAGTTAGACCGATATATATAGGTCATGTGCAGCAGGTCAGAGGTTAATGTCCTTTTCTGTCTTTTTGATTTTCGCGTAAAATCGTGTTCTGGCACTCTCGCTGTACTCACTCGGCACTCATTTCTGCTGGTTTCTGTACACTAGTCGAGTGCTTTCCCATGTCCTTTATGAAGCTTTTTTCATCTACCTCACCTGTTTTCCATTTGTTTTTATCCATGTTTCCAGGTTTGGTTTTTTTCCGTTTATCCTCCATTTCCTGCTTTGTATACGATCAGAATTGTTGGCTGGTCAACCGCTCGGGAACTAGGCAGAGTCGAGCAACTTGCTATGTATATTCTGATATATATAGATTTGAAATGAGATGCAGATAGTGTAGAATTGATTATACTATGATATGCTGCTTATCCGCACTCAATGATTGCCTTTCATAAAGCCAAAGAAACAAAAATGAAACATCGCTAAGTTATGCCTTACAATACATTTCCCTTTCTGAAAATTTATTGAAACAAGAACAGCAACTGATGTCACGTGCACAAAAGCATAATGAATAAGTCCGTGCCGATATAGAAAACTTTTTGCTTACGTGAGTATCACTGACGAACGCGATAATATATCCGAACTATATTATTATCAGAATATACATCGCTGCTTGTATAAAAATTATGACTACTTCTAGCTAAATCATAATTACTTTAGATCTTAGATTCCTAGTGTTACTGTCCTACTAAATCATAATAAAATTAGCGAGAGCACATGGAAAAGCGTTTTCTTCAGCAGTAATCAGTTTAGTTTTAAAGTCTATTAGTTCATATTTATCAAACTCCACACTTATTGCATCGTGATTAAGAACATATTTAAAACAGTAAGATGTAGTTTTGTGGAATGGTTACATATCCTTCAAGACTACATTCAAAGTTTCTTATAGAGCCGAAATGAATTAAGATTTTGAATTTTCTACAATTAAAACTGTTCAGACGTATGAAAATAAACGAATGAAGAGTGATTCAGTGCAGAGACGAAATGCACTGATTATTTCCGCAGGAAAAGCAAAACTCTAAGATTTTGTTCATTAATGAAAGATAGAAGCAAAATAGTAACAAGTTATTTGAGTTATTGAGGTACTTGTTATCAGTAACAGAATTAAAAGAACAAGAATCGATGTTGGATAGCAATTTCATTGCTGAAAAGTATGGTTTATGATAAGGAAAATTTATTCAAACAGAATTTTTGCTTCAGACTAAAGTAGCTTTATGCTGATTAGTAAAGCAAATGATTATAAGCAAAATTTGAAGTCAATCAACATTGAATTAACGAATTAGGGATATGAATGATGACTTTAGAAACGGTCATTACTTTATGCATTTTTGTGTGGAAAAAGCTATCGTACTGCGTTTTATTTTTCAAGTTTATAATTTAACATCTTACAAGTATTATCAAAGATATGCAGAAATAGTTCACGTTGCTTCCAAATTAGAGCTCAACAATAATTTTTTCAGTTAATAAGTGTAAAGTATAAAGTACGGAAGCAGTATGATAAAGCCAAGCAATAAGTTACATGCTTTGCATTGAGACTTTAAATTTCGCACGGAAATAGACTTCAAGGTGTTCAGCTCACGCCTTGAAAAATTGATATTACAAGGTGCAGGTAAAACGGGCCATTTGATTTTCAACATATCTTTTATTGCACCACGACTGATCCAAAATAATCGATCAATCAGCTGAAAGTAATTTTGGTCATCACAATGACTGGAATTTTTTGGTATAAAATTCTCAAAGAGCAAAATTGGGACTAATATTTTTCACACGCGTCATTGATACTGATTACTTTTGTTCCAATATGAGTTTTGATTTTAATCTTCTTCAGAATTCAAATAACACAAAATATTTGAAAATATAATAAGAATAATGTGAGTGGTAATATTTCAGATACTTCGAAAATGGCATTATTTTGTTTATTTATTTTTATTTATTTGTAATAGTAATATAATAGCAAAAAAGACCAAGATTACAAACTGTTGCAAACAAGTTATGCAATAACTTTGGAAAGAGATGAAGTGGTTCATGAAATAAAAAACATGTTTAGAGTTGAAATCACTTCATTTAAAAATAAGGTTTGCAAATTTGTTCGTCATTATTTCTATAATAGCTTACAGTTTCACTGTTGTGTCCACAAAAATAGCCGTAGTCTCTTATACTACATTCAGCAAATTTATTCAAACTTCTGAAATCAATAAACACTTTTGATTGCACAAATTATAAGAAATAATGAGAAAATTTTGAAGCTAGTCAAGAATGATAAATGATTAAAGGCACAATTTAAAAAATTCAGCTAACGAGCATATTTTTTGCAGTACTGGTAATGACTCGTTTATGGATAAAAATTTCATGCTTTCGTGAAGTTCGTAACTTTCTTTCTGGCAGTTTATTGTGAGATTATTGATATTTAATCGCCAACATGGAAATTGCGTCTGAAGAACTGAAATTCTGACAATTTCATTGGCAATTTTTTTCTGTTATTTCTTGGAATTGACTAGTAGATATAAGCAGTTTAGTATGATCGCTAAATTGAAAACTTTTTCTTTATTTCAACATTTTAGAATTTTTAATGATGTGATCCAAAAAATATACTCGTAGTTAATTCATAATTAGATAATTTACTCTCTCTTGCTTGAACTAATCGCTGTATACTAAAAAATCATAAATCAGAATAATTATATGCTTGAAAGCTGAAGTAAAACTCAACTCAAAGAAATGATTGTTTTTATATTTTCTGTGCTGGCGTTCATGTTTTGTAATGAACCGCTAAGAATTCAATTTTGATATGGGATTTCTCTGACTTGCCAGAGTTTTTATACATTACGTATTCACAGTGTTAAGCAAAAACCCCTGCTCGTTTATTTTATTAAAAAACAATAAATTCTTCATCTTTGGTGCACACTTATTTTAAATAAAAGGAAGAAAAATTATCAAAAATTGATTATGCTTTCATCTTTCATTAAATGAAGAGATAAAACTAGATTAAAATAATTTGAAGAATGTTCTCGTGATTTTTTTAATTCTATTAAAGCCCTGTTGATAAGAACTACAAAACAGCATTTCACCATGTAAATTTGAACAAATATCTCGCCAAGGCAAAAGACCCAATTCCAAAATTGTTCGCTCATCGGTCTTATTGCATCCTGCGAGACATTCGACCAACATCCCATTACTTCTGAACATATGAATTGGTTTCTTATCATTATCGTAAGAAAGTCATCAGGATAATATTGATGATCAATATCACTATTTTGCAGTAATCATCATTGTCATTGCAACTGTTACCCAATTATAATCATTTTTGAAGTGATAATTTCTTTTTTTATCTATTTTCATTATTAAAAGAAAAGTCTGAACTAATGAGCAGTTAATTAAAAGAAAAAACGTTTTTCAATTTATTGTAACAATTTCACTTTTGAGCCAAAAATAAACAGATAAAAATTGCTGAAATCTTTGAAAATAGGAAGGAATTACTTTTGATCATATGGTATTTTTCTTTTTTTGTGTGACAATATTTGATGGTTCTTCTTTTTTTCTCATGAGAATAATTACAGTTATTGGATTTCTTGGGAGTGCTTTTAGAGCGAAGAAACATTATGAATTATTGTGTGTTTGAGAAAAGTGACTGTGACATAATCAATTGGCATATTTCCAATTGACATTTGCATATCAGTCAAAAGGGTCACTCTTATACAATGTAGACATTTATAATGCTCATTTATTACTAAACATAATAATATTGGAGCAAGATTTTAGGCTGTTGTAAATATTAACTATGGTTTCTTTGATTATTAAATAGATGAAATACAAAAGTTTTTGAACAGTTGCTGATTATGTATTGAAAATATTCTTCGAACAAAAAATGACTCAGTTCATCGAGAAAAAATAATAATATTAAAGTAAGATATTAACTGCGTGAATAGGCATCATATCTTTCTTATACAGTGAAATCTTTTTATAAGGCTTATTTGTTGACAGCGTATGTTTATTTGCTTTCAGTACTTGTATGCTTACTTTTAGAAGTGGAGCTGAAAATTGACTTCAATTGAAATTTGAAACTCATTAGAATTTTGAAATTATTACTTAATTTTGAAAATTAAAATCTTATTTGAATGCAATACAAATATGAAGGGAAAAAAAATTTTCAAGATTGCTTCAAAATTCTAAGCATTTCAACTTTTCTTAAACATACAAACGAATCAATAGAAAAGTGAACAAAGTTTAGAAAGACTTCTATTTATTTTTTCTGTTAATGAAATTTGCTTGTAACCATAAGCAAACACTCTAATCAAATAGAGTATTTCTGTAATGAATAAATAAAATTTGATTGCAGTATCTTTTTCTCAATGAAAATAGAAGTTACTCTTAAATGCTTGAGTGTATCCTATATCCTTATTTTTTCAGAACGGATTAAATTAGTCTATATTTCGGTCCATTCTAAGCATATTACCTTAGGGAATATAACACTCATGCATTGATGTAATCACACTTATTTTCACTCATTTACTTTTTTGTATGTTGACAAATTCTCTAATTTAATTTCTATTTGCTGATTCAGTCCCAAAGAAAACTTTGCAGCATCAACTTTTTTCTGCTCCAGTTTGAAGATTATGATGAATAGAGTTGCAATATGATTGACATAGTGCATATGACAGAATCTACATTTGGGTGCATACAGATGTAAAATTAATCTACTTCATATTATTAACGCAAATACCGAATAATAAATCATTGTCAGCAGTGTTTTTCTATGGGAATATTTTTTAGGATTGTAGAAGTTCATATATAGAGAGAAATCTGGAAAAATGTAATGACAATAATTATTGTAATAGTCCTGGAAATTCGAGTGCGCATGAAGTTAAACTTAGTTCAAGGATTATCTACTTAATATTATGCTCCAAAATTTTAAAAAAGTAATACCCTGTGGCCAAGGAAACACTTAATTTTGAGAGTTATAAGTTTTAACGGTGTAATTTTACATGTACTCTGCTTTGCTAAAAAATATGATTGCTACAGTAAGAAGTTTGCCTAAAATTAGCAGCACAACTTCTTTTTTGCAACATACAAAATTATTGTTCGAATGATTTTACTACTATTCTGCACTCATTTATAGGCGACCCTCAGTTAAAACAATCCAACAGTAGTG
Source organism: Thelazia callipaeda (assembly GCA_900618365.1). Taxonomy (NCBI): domain Eukaryota; kingdom Metazoa; phylum Nematoda; class Chromadorea; order Rhabditida; family Thelaziidae; genus Thelazia; species Thelazia callipaeda. The sequence continues at coordinate 5,219 of UYYF01004581.1, forward strand.
GAATGTGATTATAGTAACAAAATAAGATTATTTTTCGATTTTATGCTAGAATGAATTGGCTACTTGTGAGCGAAGTCAGCAGTATTATTAAGGATTAAATTGATATATGAAGTAGAAGATTAGATTGAGAGATAAGCGATAAACTTATCTCACAGGAGATAAACTTCATCCTTCAAATAGTTTTGGCTAATTAATAAGCTTTGTAGAGCTTCCTTACTAAAACTGTAGTAAGCAGATGTTTTTGAATAAAAAAATTGTAAAAAGACAATTTTTTTGTTTAAAAGACAAATTTCGATCATAGTTGTGGTTGTTTCTCTGTAAATTGATTGATGCAATAAAATGTTTTATTCGAGATTTAAGTACAGCATTCGGAAAGAATTATGTCTCTAATAAAATTTAATTAGTGATATTCGATAGATTTTAGTAAATCATATTAAAAGTTGCATTATTTTTTTGAAACAGAAACAGTTGATATATAAGAAATAATGAGGGTGAATCCAGGAAAGTTAAAAAAGATCAGTTACATTAGTGCATATAAATACGCTAAAGTAATTGTTAATCACCTGCAAATTTCAATTGCTCGATTATGTGCTGCAGTTTCATTACCAGTGGCTTTTAGTAATGATAGCAATGGAAATGCAAAGTTTGCTGACCATTCTTTTTCCATCTAAATCAGAAAATAAACTGCAATAGCTGATTAAAAAATTTTTTGATAACTGAAATTTAAAAGAAACATTAAATAAAGCAGGTAAGAGTTCATATTATATATTTGTGCAACTGCTTAAGAATTTAAAAGCAGGTTATGCTGCTAAGAAGTGTAACATTTATCATGCATCTAAACTATATTACACATGTAAATGCTTAAGGTAGATCTGCACTACTCTTGTAGATCTTTTTTTCACAAAGTTTATAAGCAGATCAAAATAACGATAGAAACGAAACAAAACCTGTTGCATGTGAGCATCTTTACATTTCAACACACAGTGCGGTACATGGAGTGCACCATTATTATGCAACCAATAAAATATTAAAGCAATTTCCAATTTGAATATCATTGTTATGGAAATCAGATATAATGTCAGTAATGAACATCATGGAACAACATTTTTTAGAACATTCGTGCAGCTCCTGAATAATTTACAATGAAATATTACATAATCATTTCTGGAAGCTGACACTGATCGTAAATACATTCATCGTAACTTCAACTAGGAATTTCTGTTTATATAAATTGTCGATTAACATAATCAGATAAACACATTATTCAGAATTCTATCACCATGAGGACAATAAAGTTAATATGAGCAATGGCAAATGAAAACTTTTATTTATACTATTGCTTTTAAATATTTTTTGGAATCTAATTCTACTTTCGAACACTTACAATTAGTAACACTGAACTGAGCAAACAAAAAGAGAAAAGAGAAATTATCATAACAGACAAAGCATAGTCAAAAAAATGAAGAAGACTTTAATATTGATAAATTTCATTCTTTGAAACCTAAAATGATTTATCTTTAGGTTCATTTTAAGCAAAAAAAATAGCATTTCCTCAGGGATTAGTAGGCGATGCTTAATTCGAAGAAAATCCTGAAGGACAGCAACCAATATTGTAGCTATGAAGCTATGTTCCTTTTTTTCTTACTCTTCAAACAAAATTCATTTTAAATAAAATGAAAGAGTAATATTAGTGATTAAGAAATGTAAACCGTTTTAGAATATTTGCCTACTTAAATTAATTAATACCTGTGCCATTACTGTACTTCACCAAGCACGTTTATATATGTAAAGCTTTTCAGAACATGATGAAAAACTAAAGTAACTTAAAAACCAAATAAACTGCTCAAAAATAAACAATATGAAATAAAAAAATTATTATTATTCTCTAATTAGCTTTTTTACAAATTTATAACTTCTAACATTCGCAAGTATTAATGAATACAGATATGAAGTGAATGTAAGAGAAAAACACGTATTCAAGAAATTCAAAAAAAACTTGAATATTTAAAAAACTAGCGCATAAAACTCTTATGTTAGTTCACTAAAGAATGAATTTGGAAATATTTAGGTTGTTAATATTTGCGAGATCTATCTAAAAATTTCAAAAATTAAATAGCGATGCAGAACTTTCAAATCAGAAAAGCAAGGATGGATCTGCCTTCGAAAGTTACATACAATTCTGTATAATCTTACAAAATCCTCTCAAAAATGTAATGATGGGATTAATTTGAGATGTCTTCTTTAATACGATTTTGAAGCATATGAAGGAAACGATTGTTTCTGTTTCACAATTAACCCTAAGAATTATTTTTTACAGTTAAATGCAGCCATTATCATTATTATTTATGCTGTCACAGTTTCCCAAATTATCATTATTATCATCATTATTCTCTCTATACATGAGGAAGCTCATTTTTAAAAAATAAATTAGCCATTACAAAATGTAAAATCTTTATGATAAAATTGATAAGTTTTAATTTGAATATTCGGCAAACGATGATAAAGCCATAAGCTCTTTCTTAAGCATTAAACTAGTCAAAATTAGATCAATGTTATACTAACTTGGAAATGATTCGCTCGAAAACATTTAGCAATAGTGTGAGAATATTTAGCGTTTTGTCCTCAGAAAGTAGGATTTATTATACAGCACAATTTCTTGAATGTGATTTTTCCACTATTTCAAAAGTGAAAAATTGTGTTCAGAAAAAAAAATTGAGAAGATATAATATCAAAATGGAAAGTCACCGATAGTTGGGTTGGTTTGGTTCAAGCTCAGATGGGCTCATCGGTCTATTTGTCACAGCGAAAGCTAATTTATACACATTCATCTTGATTTATAGAGTCTTATCGAATTCATATCAAATACTAATGGACTGGAATAAGACGAATTATTGTTTAAGCCTAGATGTTTTTCAATTTCACATGATGATGCTGAATGGAAGTCATTTTTCTCAGATCCCACTTCAGTACCAATTTTGCAAGTTTTGTTAATTTTTTCGAAACTCATTGCCTTAGTTTTCAACTTTTTAAAATGATTACTATCATTTTGAAAGAATTTTAATAATTTAAAAATTACAAGTGCACAGAAATGCACCAGAAAATAAATATATTCTGGGAATATACCAATAACTATAGTACCAGATCAGTAGATGTTTAATTTATTTTTGCTTGATTATCAAACAAAATTCTCATACAAGAAAGTTAATAATAAATTAAACAATGCTGAAATAATTTTGCAACTTAAACCAAATACACTGATTATTATTTCTTTGAATACATCACTTTTCTACTTCCTGAAAACTCGAGCTAGACTGATGAAAATGCCATAACATATAAGCCTCACAAAAACTCCTATATTTTATAATTAAAGTTTAAAATAAATCTTAACACATCTTACAGCAGTTCGAAACTAAGGAGCAGCACGAGCAACCTTATTTTAACCTCTGTCGTGATACTTTTGAGAACTTGTTTTCGCGCTAGTGACATTGGAAAGTTTTGACGGCCGAACTCAATATTACAAGTCCTTTCTGAAAATTTTCATCCATCTGTATTTTCAAAGACAGGATGCGTCAGCTGATTTGTGTCGGTTGTTTATATGGGTTAGAAGTTTTAAATTTGTTTCGCACTTTTGTTCACATTTGTGTTTGTACAATTTTGTTTGCATTGTAAACCAAGTATATTTGTATGCAAAACAAAATTATGAAGCTATAACTGAAGTCGAAACTAACGTCTTTAGCTTATATTTTGCTATCAGAAATGCTCACTTCCTATTAGATATCTAGGAGAAAGACTGGACCATTTCAACTGACTACTCCAATTTTCATTAAAGCGTTGCCGGGAGTTCTACTTTACTTACTTTCATGTCAAGTTAATTTTCATGTTTTCTAAACACTTACAGGAAAGCTGAGGTTTAAATTTTCTCTATCCAAGTTTTTAAAATCACGTATGACATCTAATATTGGTATTTTGTCGCCAGGTGGCAAGAATCAGGCAAATGGGACCAGAGAAATACGACGTTCGAGTGAAGTAATTTCAGATGAGATAAGAAGCTTAATTAATGAGGTGGTGTATTGTATTTTATTGTATATATTATCAGATTTTGAAGTAGTTTTTGTCGATCATTTCTTCGAAATAGAATGAAAAATGTTTTAGGAGCATTTTAATGTTGCAAATAAAAAAGATTATGAGGAAATAAATGTAATGAGTAGCTAAATTCTTTGTCTTTATGGGTTGTTCAGGCAATATGCCAGCTAATGATTATGCTTTTTTACAATTCAAATTTAAGAGGCTGTTCTTAGAAGTTGAGCGAAATTGATGTAGAATTTTTCTCACTTAAGAAAAATCAAAGAAGCATTTTCTTTAGATAATAAACTATAAACTAGTACATTTCTTAAAGAATCCTGCTGATTTTGATCGTTCCTTCTTTAGATGAAAATTCAAAATGTAAACATCATGAAGGAACAAATTTTTTAATGCATTGATTCTCAGTAATCCTTTACAGATTATTTGTTCGCAAGAAGTTGAGAAAAAGCATATATACTTCAGAAAAGTTACTGAGAACGCTCACACTCCGACTTATGAATCTACATGGGCAGCAGGTGCTGATTTATATAGCGCTTACGATTGTTTAGTTCCTGCATCTGGTAATTTCTATTTATTTATAATTAAATTGAAATATTTGATGTAATTTTCAATCTTAAGAATTGAGAACTGTTGAATTTAAGTCATTGCAATAATGGTGACTCCATAGCATTTTTTGAATTTATTTCTTAGATTCTGTTGCAGGCAAAGCTTGTATTAAAACAGACCTTGAGCTTGAAATACCTAAAGGCTATTATGGTAGAATCGCACCACGTTCAGGTCTCGCAGTGAAAAGATTTATCGATGTTGGAGCAGGAGTTATTGATTCAGATTACAGGGGTCCACTCAATGTACTCCTTTTTAATTTCAGCAGTGAAGATTTTTTGGCAAGTATTACAACTAATTTGAACACAGATTTGTTCTTTTAAAATGTTTGCCATTAAGTTTTGGTAATTTCAAATAGTTTTGAAGAAAAAGAGCAAAAACTTTATAAACTTATTGTCGGTAAAAGCAGGGAATTTATTTTGCAAATTGCAGCTATATTTGTTCTGCTGTCCTGATTTATGAATACATGTTATTTAGAGTTTTTAAAGGTGAAAAAAGGCGATCGGGTAGCCCAACTTATTTGTGAGAAAATATCACATTGCGAATTTATACAAATGATGTCTCTTGAAGAAAGTAAGCGTGGTGCTGATGGATTTGGTTCAACTGGGATTTAATGTTGTCATGGACATTATCGCTCGTTGAGTTGCTGTCTCCTAATCTTAGTAGTGTATTAATCCCCTATCTCAGTGCGCTGACAGTAGTTTTATTGAAATCATATATTTCGTTTTTGCACATTTTATATCTTATTTCTACATTGTTGGCATTGTATATTACTGGACACTAGATTTCACTGTTTGATTTATATTGTCTAACAAGCAACTTTTTGTTTTGAAAATTTCGTTGTTGACTGCGTTGTTTCCATTATAGCAAATGCTGATCTACTAGACATTTTTTCTCTCTAAATTTCAGATATTCAAGTTTTCTTATTATAATATTTTGATCTAATTATCAGTCTATTATTAACTCACGAATACTCACTTTGGTAATTATTGGTATTTCGAGACTGTTCTGGTTTCTTAAATCTTTATTGATAAAGTCTTTGATCGTATTTTTAGTGTAATAGGCATACTAATTTTAAATCGTTTAAGTTTTGAAATGGAGTGTTTTATTTAAAATTCTTCAAATTTCATAAAGTGGTTCGTGGTGTTATTTGTTTTTGAGCTCCTGAAAGAAAATGATCCTAACATGAAAATGCTTTAGCAGAGATATTCTTGATGTTAATTAGATTTCAGAGATATGTCGTCATTTTCCGTATTTTGGTGTCAGTTTCTATCAAGTTGTAGTAGTGTTATGTGCTATTATTAGAGGGGCTTTGTTTTTCAATATTTGAGTATAATGATCATTTTGTAGTGAAAGCAGCATTATCATAATGTTTTTATACTGAGATTGGTCTAGTTTTTTAGCGTTCAGGTTCTTAGTTATATAGTTTAAGGATATCTTCATTTGATTTTATAATCAAGTGTATGATTTTTTAGTTGATTATTGACGATTTTTAGAATAATATGTGGCATTGCATTTGTTATGTATCTGAAGGCCTTCAGTTCTAGTTAATTAGACTATAATTTTATAATTTTGTAGATAGTTGTTAAAACTCTCATTTTATATTTTTTCCAGTTCTATTTTATTTTTTTGACAAATTAAGACTAGCTTTCTCTATGCAACAAATGTAAAATATCGCTGAAATTTGGTTTTTGAGGACTTTTTAGTTACCATTTTATAAAGGTCGTTCGTTTTAATGATAATAACAGTAATAATAATGGTAATAGTAGTTAGGAAAATGGTGACACTATTGCTACTGTTATTGATGATACTGTTGCTACTGTATTTGGCAAAGATCGTATATATTTTATTTCTTCATCAACATTTCTGAATAGCCTTGTGGATTTCTTTCAAATATATCAGTTAGTGTGAGTTTTGTTGTTACGGATTTAATAAAATTCTGTTTATATGTGAAGCAACATAGCTTGCTATATTTTCGTAGACAATAGCAGGACAAACGTTTACTGTAATAACAGTGGTATTGATGAAGTTCTGCGATAAATATAATGGTGATAGTTTCCTTTCGATAAAATGGTCCCGAAGTTTATAGAATTGCATTCTATTGACGAAATCACATTTTTGAAATTGATTTTTTTGTGGACACTTGATTTTCATTCATTTTCGATGTTCTGCTGAAAGTAGTGACACCATTTGAAGAAAAGGAAGAAAAAAAAAAGAGGAAATTTGTTAAATTTACTTGTCTACTCACTTTGATACTGGTGCGAATGACTATATCAGTGGTATTTTGCTTCTTCCTTTGATCAAAAGAACTGATTGTTTTACTTTACTAATTTCAATTTCTTATCAATCCTGCTTCTAATTTAAACATGTTTATCAGATATAATTGTAATCACTTAGATCTTATTTTACGATAAATTTCAATGTAATAATAATTTATTAACAATGAATAGTTTATTATTCATTGTAATTTATTGCGGTTACATTTGACTAACAAAAGTAAATCAAGTTTTTATCAAAGCTGGGTTCCAGTCTTTCAGTTCTCATGGATGCATTCAAGGACTCACTTTCCACAGTACTGACTCCACATGATTTTTTAACCAGTGGCTTTTCGGTGAAACCTAATGGTATGACACTCGATTAATCACTCAGAAATGACTGTAAAAAAAGATAAATTGAATGGATTGATATAATTTCGATCGAAATAGCATAAAATTTTGCAAACATTTTAAAATAAGTCAAGTTAAAATGGAAATATTTGAACAGATACGTCATACTGACTGTTAAAATCTTTTTTTTTTGTGAAAGCCAAACTACTTGTGCACAATTAAGCAATATTTATTTACATCGTTGTCAGAAATTGCCTTTCCTGAGGGACACATTTGCAAATTATCAAACTCCGATAAATTTATAATCATAATTTCTGATACTTAATATACTAATATTCCACTCGTGTCTATTCACTTTGTCTATTGATCAAATTATCAGAACCAAAAGTAATTGGAGATCGATGCTTAGTTTGCAATGATCGTCATGCACGTATGCATTATGGTGCATTAACCTGTTTTGGTTGTAAAGGTTTTTTCCGACGAACGTAAGGCTTTCTTATTTTTCTTAAAATTTGATAGCAGTTCCAATTAATTTGTTTCAACTTTATTTTCAGTGTTATTCAAGTTTATGAACGAATGAAATTTAGAAATTGTAAATCATTAAAATCTAAGATTTAGACAGTAAAATGACGCGGACTTAGTTGTTATATGCCTCATTTTTCAAAACACTCTTTTTAGTGGGAATATTCAATAATGCTAACTTTGTTCTACTTTTCAAATGTGCAAAATTGTCTTATTTTTCGCTTCTGATGCGTAAGAACATTTCAGAATTAAGTTTATAAAAATTTAAGTCTTAAAAGTGGTAAGCATCTTTTTAGTGATATGTAAAAGTAGTATAAAAATTTTTGAAAAAGTAATGAGTATGAACACATTGTGTCATCAAAGCTTGTTGAAAAAACAGTGCTTAGACAGGATATAGAATGATATCCAATGATGGAACTCATAAAAATTATACGGAAAAAAACTTTCACAAAGATTCTATAATTAATACGAGTTAATAATGGCAACAATACCTAGTGTCGAGAGTTGCGCATATAATTACTTAAATGTTATTAAAAATCCGAACAGAACTTTTTGTATTCAGCTAGTAACTTATCTATAATAAATGGGTTACTCTTTTTTTCTTTTCTTGAATTTGAAAAATAAAGCATTCTGAATGAGCAAAGATTTTCAGCTTAAAAAGATCTACTCAATATACATGTCGACAAAATGGCACTTGCCCTGTTGATAAATGTTAGTTTTGTTAATGAAATGAAATTTTTTTGAAAAAGTTTTCGTGCAGTCGAAGAGGATATTACAACTTTCTATCTGTAGTAATCATTCTCATCAAAATAAATTAGCATATTTCTGGAAAAGGATTAACTTGTCGTCCAGTTTATTGTCATTATTTTATCTACAAGAGTGTTTAATTTTGATACCTGATGAAATTATTCTGATGAATTAAAGTCGAAAATGTTCAGTGTCTTTAGTCGCGTTATCAAGCTCCAAAATTGACCTCATTCTCAAATCAAAAGTTAGATTAACAGCTGTAATAACAGCCTAAATTAATAACAAACAGAAAAGACTGTTAATAATAATATGTTATAAGAATCGGGTGCCTTAAAAATGATCAGATAACTTCCAGAGAGAAGTTTTGATCTATATTGTGACTAACTGATATCGTATATAATGACTGTAATTGAAACTTCAGATGAACGCAATTCTTGTCGTTTCTGTCGATTTAAAAGATGCTTAGAAGTTGGCATGGATCCTAGAGGTCAATCAATCTAGCATTTTCAGATATTCGATTCATTTCTTTTAAACAATAATTTTAGAGATGCATTGTGAATTCAAAATCAAAAACTGATCTTTATTTACAACTTAACAGATTCAGTAGAGATGATCATGAATTGTCATTTCTAAGACTATTATTTTTACAGTACTAATTTCACCAAATATTATGATGAGAAGATTGTCCTACGTCCAATTATTTTTATCACTAATAACACCGATTCTTGTGATTAATGTTAACAATCACTCATTTTTCACGATAAAAAAGCATTTTATGAAATATTGTGTTACCATATATAAAACATTTTATTAAGCAGTTCGACCTGATCGTGACACCACAGGGCGTCATCATGTATGTCGCACACGTAAACTCGGCAGTACTGGTAATCAAGTGGTCGAGGAGGCTGAAATCGGTGAAGAATGGATTTGGCGATTACCAGTCGATATGCGAACAGTGCTAATGCGTTTAATGAATGTAGAAATTATTGTAAGATGCTTAAAATTAATTTTGTTACACCCAATTCTGTACTAACCATTTGGTTATCGTGTTGCTTCTGAGGAAAGTGACAAATGCCAAGACTTTTTCCTCCAGGCATCTTCTGGTAAAGCACTGTTAAATGCTACCGAAATCTATCCACTTCAGTGTGGATCTCTTGAAGATTTCCTTAGTGATGCCACTCTTCTTAATGGACGAAAAACTGAGGTGAATAACTGAAAAACAATTGAAAACTTTAAACTGAGTGAAGAAAGTTTTCATAAAGTAACAATAATTGATATCCTGAAATCACTAAAAATAGAAAATGTAACTCAAAATTTATCCTAAAATTTTAACAAGTCGTAGATTGTTTTTAGAAATTGAATGTTCTTGAAATCAATCAGCTAACATTTTGCTCAGATTGGTTATGAACCATATCGAAGAGTGGGAAAAGATGACTTGGTGGCAATTGTGCACCGCAATGTTTTGGCTGTGATAGACTGGATTCATCAGTTGTGTGATTGGATGGGACGAATTTCACTGCATGACAAGGTAATATTTTAGTAATTTTAAACTTTTCTTGAATGTATAGAGTAAATATAGAAAATAGAAATTAAAACATTATTGTAGTGGTCTGAAATGAAAAAACTCATTTCATTGATATCAAAATATTTGGTGCAAATAAAAAAGATCACTAAATTTCTTTTTCTTCAAATAAGTCTTTATTCTTATTTTTTGATGGATGCACGTCAATCACGCAAGTTATTGAGATCCAGAACATAGTCATTATAAACTCTAATTATTCATTCAACTGCTTATTTTGTTAGCTGTTATTTTTCAAAAGTGAGGGATTTCAAGATTTCAGCGATAAAATTTTCCGAGTTTTCATTTTCACCCTTCAAATTTTTCAGAAAGAAAAATTTATTTCCTTATTTCAAAAGATCAAAAATGCTAGTTTACAAAATTTTATGACGGATAATTCATATAGTTTTTGCTTACACGTCACGGTTTTGCGCCATTGATGATATTCAGTACAGCAGCTGGTACTGCAAATGCTACCGATGATAAAGAAATACTTTGTCTTTCCAGACTAGGTTATATGCCACGCAATGCACAACACATATATGGCGATATGCAGTAAGTAGTGAATTCCAACTATCATATAGATTTATGTGATGCTTATGTCTGCATACCTAATAAATTCAGTTGATTAATATTTGATATATGATTTTTGTACGACTTCACGAAACGAAATTATGATCATATAAGTTCTCCACATTAAAAAAAGAATTTATTCTTTGTAAAAACCTGCTGAAATAAAATTTGCTTCACTTCTCAAACAAGGCACCAGTTTGAAACTTGTCTGTAGAGACCATTAAATTCCATATTGTAAATTAGTAAAGGCAAAAGCTTGATGATGTGAAAGATAAGACTTCGAAAAGCAAATTTATTTTAATAAACGTATAATCATGACAAGTTATGTATGTTAAATTTTAAAGGAAGATTAATTAAATTTAATTTCCAGTTACTTATCAAATGGACTTGTTGATCAAATCATTGACGAATTAGTCGTACCACTACGTGTTCTGAAACTCAAGAATGAAGAAATAACGCTAATGAAGGCTATTATCGTACTAAACCCTCGTTCGTGTTATACCGTACGTAGCCGCGTAAACGTTATTTCTCCAAAATTAAAATGTCTGCAATTCATTTTTCTTGTAGCACTTTCATTCTGAATAATCATTTAAAATCTGTAAAGTTGAGTGGTTCTAATTAATGACAAAAATGCTTGTAGAACTCAAGAGTCTTTCATGTTTTGCTGCTGCACAAATCCGCAGTCTGCGTGATCGAGTTCAGGAAACCCTATATCAAGTGATACGTGAAATTCATCCATCAGTGGCACCATCTTCCAGATTTGGAAATTTATTACTACACTTTTCTTCTGTAGCGGTAGAAGTTTACAGTAAAAACAGATAACATCCACTACTTAATAAAAAAAATCTAAAGACGGCGATAATTATTGTAATACATATAGTTTAGTTCAAAACTTGTGTAATTTCCAAAAATTTTCATGGTTATAACATTTCAAGTATAGGCATATACCTTATATGCCTTATTCAAAGAACATGCGTGACTTCATTAATCAGGAGATATCGAATATTTCATTCTGGTCATCGGATTTAGAATTCCCGATGTAACGAAAACATAATACATCATTCACTTCTCACTTTTGAAAATAACCGCAGTCTGCTTTGTATTTTTTACCGATAACTTGAAATTTTAATTCAGTGATTAAAAAGATTTTCTCTAGATTTTGTAATCCCAGATTTTTGGTCTTAAAATGGAAGAAAATTTACGAACTCTTCAACAAAGTACCTCTTCGCATACGGATCCCATCCTATATGATTTATTAATGGATGATGGAATTATACGACGTAATCACATAGCGCTATCTGCTACCCCAAGTTTGGAAAGCAGTATAGATGGATGGGACGGATTCATGGTTCCCAGTTATTCAAATTTATCCGTATCATCATTGATTAGTCAAACAAGCACATCGATGAGTGAATTTGAGACAACTAGCGATTACTCCGAAGACTGCAATCAAAGCTTTACTTCATATGGGTGAGACGTCAAAACTTTTTCTTCAAATTCTTTATAATACAATAATTTCCGAATTATTAAAACTACAACAAAACGATAAAAAAAGTAAAGGAACTTAAAACAACTGTAACAGAACTATGAAAAGTACTACTGCTAGCAGCATCATTAGAGCAGTTAAAGTACAAGAATTCACACTTCTATGAGAAAATAACAGGACTGAAATTTAATGTAAAATGGATCTAGTCTTAAATAAATCAATATCAGCACGTCAGTTTCCAAATGTTTGAATAAAAAACCAAGACAAAAATTATGAAACCTCGAATATGGAGTTAGCTTACTTATTTTATATCACCATAGCATGATTAATGATCATTTCATTAATTTACATAAATATCAAACCTGACTCACAATTTCAGTGCACTTTACGAAGATACAAGTCAAATTGTATCAATACCACCATCACATGAACCGCAGTACCGAACGACTCCAGATCATGAAGTGGAATTACCGTTCTCGGAATTCACGACAAATAATTTTACCTCAGTAGACCAACTAGAATCAGATCCTAATTATAACATCACACTGACTCCAAACATGTTTACAGAAATGCGTGAAGCACTAAATGCAGCAAATCAAATAGGCACTGACTCCACCTTATCAACACCTCCAAATTCAACTTACCATGGACATACACGCTATTCCTAAAGACTTTACTAAAAGTACTCAAACTTACGAGTACTCTGATTATTCTAGATCTAGACTCACTATCAAAATTATGACTTAGCTATTCTTTATCATATGAATGTCTATCTCCGAATTTTTATCAAGCTGAAGCAAATAAAAAAGGAGATAACATCGTTTTTAATTTGCGGGAATACATAAGTTTCGAAATGGCAAGCACCTAAATCCTCTAATTTTGATGAAGAGAACCGAGAAATTATAAATTTGCGAACCATATATTATTTTAAGATATCTCCAATACTCTGTTAGTCACATTTCTACCAAACTTGTGTTTTGATCTTATAACAAACAGATGTCATATAGCAGTATAAATGAAACCATTAAATGTGATCAGAGTAAGCTTTTTTTCAATAGACGCAGAAATCAACTGAAATAATTTGAAAGCCCGTAATTAATGTTTCCAAATCTTTTATTTATCAATTTTGAGAGTAAAAAAAGTTCAACTGGCTTTATTTTTTAGACCATCGGGTTAACTTCTTGGCTCATAAATTATTGATTAAAAGGTGTACAAAACAGTTTACTTCTAAGCACTGAATGTTGCATTGAATGACTTTTGTGACGGGCAATTACAGCAGAAAAACGCGTTAATTTGAATTTAGTCAAAATTATTTGAAAACTTTGTGATAGAGAATAACTAAAAATCAAATATTCTTGCATTGAGATCGGTATGATTATTGTTAGCTTCGCTATTCCCCTGCAGTTCATCAGTACCGCAAAATGATGCACTCACATCACTGAAAAACTAACAAAATTTGTTCTATTAAAAGGAAAGTATCTAAACCACAATGCTTGAGCAACACTTAGTTATATTACTAACAAGGAATAAACTCAAAACTTACATTTTTGAATCGCTCGAAGGCAAAAATACTGTAAATGTTTTATTATTCGTAACTGAAATAAAGATAGAGACATTAGCTCATAGTTTTTCACAATAATCAAAAGAAGGCATATTACTTAAATTTATATCTGCGTTTTATTTTCAGCTCTGATTAATCATAAAACAACATCCAGGCGTATTTTTCAAAATTTGGCCAAATAACATAAAAAGTAAAACGAAAAATAACAAGAATCTACGCTACCGTCATTTTTTCCCTTCGAATTTGTTTCTTCATCTGAATCAAATTTAAAGGCTGAAAACACTGAAAAAAAAGACTTGAATATGAATATTGTGAACAACACCATCTTTTCAAAGAAAAGTATTAGAAATACATAATGAAAAAAAGGAAAGTAAATTTATAAATAATGCCTGAAACGAATTCACGGTGAACGAATGCATTCAGAGAAAAAATGTTTTAGGAAAGATCATTCTTATTACATTCATTTTTAAGCTCTTGAAATGAAGACAACTTGAGCGCATTTATTTTAGATATAGCATACTACAAACAATAAAGAAGATAAAAAATAACTTTCTCTTGTCTTGGTTGCCTCCATCATTTGATAATTTTTGAGTCAACTATGAAAAATTATGCAAAGTTTTCCAAAGCCTTCAAAAACTTACATTCGTCTGCAACGCAGAATTCATTTCCCGATGACATAAATGATGGTTCTCTTCCCATTACTGGTATATCCACCGGTTCCGTTCCTAATGTGTGCTTTAATGAATCACTTATTCCTTCCCTCTGATCAAATTCCTTCACACTACTTCTATTATTTTTTCGTCTATAATTAGAAATATCAAATAATGTGGATGAGCCCAGAGATATAATATTGCTTGACTCCTTTCGTGACATATCCTTTATTTCCGTATTTAATGGATTTAATGGACCAGTATCACTTATATCCCGATTAGATTCAATCAAGGAACTATTAGTATTAATCAAATATCTTTTTCTACATCCTTGTGCCAACAAATATGATGACCTAAAACCATCAACATCAGTGACTTTTAGATCTTCCTTTTCTACCGATTTAGAAAGACTTCTAACTTCCAGTTCCTTTTCCTGGCTTATCTTCTTTTGTTTTATCTTACATTCAGCTTTCCTTTTCCGTACCGATTTTCCAACTCCAGTTGTTTCACAAAATATAGTTTCATCTTTGTCACTAGTAATCTTCTTTTCATCCCACGTTAAGTTATTAGTCGATTCTTTGACCAAAAGCTCTGAAGCGCACTTGAAGGATGTCGCAGATGATGACGACCCTCTCTGATTAGCAGAAGGTCTAAAACAGAAAAGAAAATCATTCTCTGCAAAATGATTTAAGTCAAGGCTGACTTATAAAAAGACAAGAATTCTGAAATGATTTCACACAATTACATCATAAACTTGCATGATAAATGGTTTACAGATTCTATACAGACCAAATAAAAGAGACGAGAAAAATAAATCCCTAAAACCTAGTTTTAACTTGTAAGAACGAAAGATCACGCTATAGAAGACTGGAGGAATTTAAATCTACTCGTTAATAGTAGCTTACTGATCCCAGAAATCTGTCAGTTTTGGCGCATTTTTATTTCCTGATTGCAAATTTTTAGTTTCTTTTACATCCTCATTAGTTTCAATGTGATTCATAGATTTTAAATTCGTCTTCTCTGTAGTGTTCCAAGGCTGTCTCAGCTTAACCGGAAAGGGAGAACTTTCGACAATCTGATCAATCAGCGAAAGCTGAAATTATATAGGTTGCACTATCAATGAGACTAAACACAATACAAGGGAATAAATAAAAGTTGAAAGACAATAAATTAGAAGCACTAAGAAAGAAAACTTACTACGCATTCATTTCGCCGGAAATGAAGTTTCAAATCTGAAACATTAACGACGGAACGTTTTGCATGCCTAAAACGATTAAAACCTAGTTTTATGTCTCAAACGCTTTTAAAACTTCTATCCTTTACAACAGTGAAAAGAATTTAGCAGATTTCTCTGGAAGAACCTTTACTTGGCATACTGCAACAGATCACTAGGCCATGTCCTACTAAGAGTGTCGACCATAGTATAAGCAACTTGCGCAACGACTTCCTCTGCAAATTCTGACTTCTGACCTCTTCTGAATAATTCTTCCACTACTTCTTCCTGTAGTCGCAAACAGGAATAGTGCATTGAATCAACGAGTTTTTGATACTGAAAAAAGCTTAAAAATATCTATTTTTGTTACAATAAGTGGTTCGTTCAAAAAACTTTGCACTACATATTTAAAATATTTATTCAAAAGCATATACAAGTCCACTGAATATTATAGAGACATATCCAACAAACTGCTTCCGATCCTAATTATGACATTACCAATAACGGGCATAAATAAGAAAAAATATATGAAGAAATATTTTCGCTAAAGTGAATATCAGACAATCAGTAGCGAATAAGAGCTTACTTAAAAAAATTTAAAATTAAAATAGAAGTAAATATAAGGCATAATTGAAACTATTCATATTTTATTGCACATTGATCGATAATAATGCGACAATGTTACACAATCACAAAATACAAATTATACTTTTTTGAAGGTAAAATAAAAGAGCCTGTTTCTTGGCCTATTTCCTGATGTCATTATCTCATTGCACTCTTGCTGCTGCTGGTAAGCAAGAACTATATACATCACAACGAGGTGAGATGATTTCTTTTCCCTTGCACAATTTATGGAAAACTATGTGTTCTAGTTAAAATTAAAAGCATTGGAATTTCTGACTGCTTATTATTTAGCATTCGAAATCTTAAACAAATTTCATTTCCAGTATCAATACACAGATGAATGGTAATATTACGCCACCGATATCGTTCTTGATAAATACGATTTAAAAATATTTGGAATGTACCATCACGATCTGGTGCCATTATATAAGCAGTACCGCCAGGTTTGAGATGTCCATATATACTATTCAATAACACTTGATGTTGTTCCGTAAAAAACAAACAATCAGCACATAACACAATGTCAAACTGCTTGTTTGGAACATGGCATTCCCAAGTTAATATCAAACAAGCTATACGATCATTCAACTTGTTCGCTTCAATAATTTTCTGCATGTTTGCAACACATTTTTCGTTTCCATCAGTTAAAGTCACTTCTATAGCACCAAGCAAAGCCGATATGAGACCACTTAAACCAACCATACCTGATCCAAGTTCTAAGATACTTTTTTTTCGAACTATATGCATATTTTTAAGCAAATAATAGGCTAAATATTCCTCTGATGGCCATATCCTAATATTACCTGTGTTATTGAAACCAACTAAGATGTCGGATGTTATGTTATTCACTGAATAAATATGAACAATAAGCTCAACACTACCAACAGGCGATTTTAAGTGATACCAATGACCTAAAGTGGAAGATTTCGAGATGAGGAATGCATCAAAAATAACAAACATAGCTTCGACATCATTTGAAGCAGTGTCTTTTTGATTATGAGAGCACCGTAAATGTGAAGAAAGTAACTTCCATCGCTGACGAGCTTTGATAACAACGGCTTCATTCAATTTTTTCTGGTAATGCAGACAAATATCAATAACAGCAATGTTTCATTTATTTTATTATTGCATTATTTTTCTTTATACACAGATTCTCTACAGATTTTCCGGTATTAGGGAATAGAAACATCTCAATTACTCTGTAAATGTTCAACTTCGATTTCAAGTTAGTGAGTTGAGCAGTTTTAACGAAAGAAAACAGAAACTCTGAGTGCATCGACACAACCACAATGTAATTTAAAACATTCGAGCTATGATGATCATCATCTATCCATCAGAGAGAAAAATGGTTTCTTGATGTCTAATATGTCAGCAGAGAATTTTACTTACTTCGCATTCTAAAGAAGCAGCTTGTGAAGATTCTTCATCGTCTTTTTGTGTATGTTTGCTACATCCAACAACTGAATTTTCTTCTTCATTGAAAACAGACGAATCACAACTTTCCACTTCTTGTTTCATATTCTTGTCATCCATTATGCAGTGATTGTCTAAATCAAATAAACTATATGATAATTCGTAATTATATATGTACCAGTTCAAAAAACGACTTTGAAAGCCTGAGCCAAATTGTATATTACTGAACGTATTATAATAGATAAGTTGAGATCGTCTGATGAAAAGATCATTAATTATCTTTTAATGAAAAAAGAGATCTGTATTTTTTTGTTTTATAAAAAATAGTGCAAAAGTATTCACAGATATGGTAGTTAACTTTCGATTTTAAATATTGAACTAAAAAGCCTTGATCAAAAAGTGGCTGCGCTATTGCAACAATTTGGAATTTTTAGACTGACCAAAAACAAAGCATTATTTGTTTGCATTGGAAACAATACACTTTCAAACTTCAATTTGATTAAAGAAAGAATGATGAAAATTACGAGCATGCAGAACAGTTCAGTTGAGAAATGTAACAGCATCATTATTTCTGTTAGTCACCACCAACGTAACTCCGAATGAACCAGAACTTAACTAATATTTGTATTCTTTCTTTGAAAGCAGAAACTGATTTATATTCATTTCGATATGCATAAATTATTGTCATTCCCTTGTGACTTCAAATATATGAGCCATTTTATAGTTAATGTATATCATTTCAGTTCCAAAAAGTTCTTTTTCAAAATTTGCAACCACGAAGTTTTCATTCTATAGCGAAAAGAAGACAAAGCCTTGTATTCATCTTTTAATGTTGGAGGAAAATGATAAAATGCACGCAAGAGAGAAAAACAATAAGATTTGCGATTTGACAATGCAGAAGGAAAGAGTGATATTTTCTTGAAGCAAACATCCACGCTTATTATGAGATAAATTGTTGTCGAGACAATAAATAAAACGCATCAGTTGAAAAACAAATAGTATTCTATACTGTGATACTGATGAACGGTGGCTTCTTTCAATACTAGTCCATTTGGGAAATGACCTGCAACTCGGGATCAATATCTTTAAACACATCTTGTTCTTCTACTCCCCTATCAAGCTCATTAGAGGTATTTATTTCACTCACCTTCATCTCGTTTAAATCCTTACTGATCCTGAACTTGAATGTGCATAATTCAAACTCAACTTCATTAATTAATTAATACTTCCAAAATTTCCTAACTGAGCACTTCATAAAATCATGT
The DNA here is from genome assembly GCA_900618365.1 of Thelazia callipaeda. Lineage (NCBI taxonomy): Eukaryota > Metazoa > Nematoda > Chromadorea > Rhabditida > Thelaziidae > Thelazia > Thelazia callipaeda. The sequence continues at coordinate 24,123 of UYYF01004581.1, forward strand.
ATACGATTTGCATGAGCTTTTTATTCACTGAAACAGCTTACAGAAATAAATTTCAAGCCTTAATTGGAAATTCGGCAAAATTGCAGTGTTGGTCAAGCCCAACTGCTGCTTCATGGTATGAGCACAGAGACTTTTTGAAAACTCCAGATAGTGAAGGATCCGACAGTAGACGTTCAGGATTCATTGATCGAATAGGGAGTAATCAAAAAGGTTTCCAACCAACAGATGTCATGTCTACTTTCGAAGCATCTAACTTACTTGTTAGTTTCATAAAGTTTTAAAACTGCATCTATAAACCTTGCCGTTGTTCTTGTGTATTTTATTGAAACTGTATTAGGACATGAATATGCAATGACTGCAAGTTCAGCACATTAGCACCATATTTCAATTATCATAATTTTTTACATTTCTTTGACAAAAAAATTAATTCTTCAAATTCTTGAATGAATATCAATGTTGATAACAGATAGACCGCAGTCTGCAAGCAGTTGAAGAAATGCTTATTTTTCTACGAAAACAACCGCGAAATGGCAACAAAATTGTGCATAACATTTTCCCAGGTTTGAATTTAATCATGAATTAAAATTTATGTTTGTTATAACGAAAGGTTATAAAAAAATGTGGAGGAGAGAATTTAACCTAACCCCTCGAATCATCCAAATATCTTTAGAAAAATGCACGAGATCGCAGGATAATAAAAAGATTAAACAAAACTGGTTTCCGGATGATAAGAGACAAACTGAAACCACCAGAAATTCCAAACAATCCTGGTTAGCAACTTAGTTAAAAAAGTAAATTAATTTTGTGCCGCTAATTAGTTCTACCAAAATACAGCAATTCATTCTTATTATCAATCAACATCCTGAAATTAGAGTCAAGACTATGCGTTATGGACTGTATGCAACAACTTCACAACATTAGACCACTATCATCATCTGATTATGAATGCTGAGCTACTCTCGTGGTACCGCACATTAATACCGAGAATGTTTATGAAATAGCATAATAATTGGGAAAAACATAGTTGATTAGATCTTAAAATAGAGTTAATGATTTGAATTGAAGGCTTTCGACGATACAAGCAATAGTTTCATCGAGAACGCCGAAGGCAGTGATTTTAAAACAAGATATTGACTTATCAGACCACTTAAATAGTAACTTTTAGATAGCTTCACTTGGTTCTACATTTAAATGAAATAAAGCACAATCTTCGCCAATTAATTAAAAATTTTTTTTTACGTAGCACTATTTGAAATAACCAAAAATTCATATCACTGTAAAAGTTTACCTTATTTAAAAATATGTTACTGATTCGTTAAAGAAGAAAAAAATCAAACCGATAATCATCAGCGCTGTAACAACAAAAACGAACAACACATCCAAATAACAAAGTCACAAATAACAGAAAGAAGTAATTCTAGTACTCTTACAAAGGTAACTATGTGAATTTAATTCTTACGATAAAATCTAACGCATATATAACAAAAAATTAATTTCGCCTATTCTATCATTTATTAATGTTAGAGAGACTACTTCGAAGACTTAAATTCTACTTAAAACTATGTTACTTAGAAGAAGTGAATTCTACTTAAAATAACACTAAATACATGCTTTTATTCTCAGTTAAATATCATCAAAATTTTATTTAATCTCTGCAATTACAAAAATGTACTTTTATCTATAAAATTCTCTTGAAATTATCAATTAAAATTTAAAACACATGAACCACCACATTTCGGCTTACTTGTCATTCGCTACCTCAAAAATAACTACAGCAATGGAAAAAAGATCGGATAAAATTATTCTTGATCTCCCCATCTCTCCTGTAATCAAAAATATTACCATTTCTCTACAGAAATAAAGAGTGAAGTTTTTCTATTAAGATGTAGCTTTTATTTTACACAGCTAAAATGTGCATAAATGAGTTATAACAGAGTCTTGCTTGGTCAATATAAATGTACAATACAGGTACATGGAGAAATTAATGTAGCAGTGAAAGCACCCAAGCCAGTCACGTTAATGCTCACGGGTATAACAGTTCCACCAGAAATGAAAATAACAAAACTAACTGTCAACGGAAAAAGATTAATTTTTTCGTAAATTTACCACAAATAATACAATAAAATATAAAAGTACAACTGTAGTTCTAAGTGTTTTAAAATTTTGTAAAAATGCAGCAAGAACAGGATACCTCCAAGTTCACTAATTTTGTTGCAGCTGTTAAAAATGATCAAACAAAAATTGCCACATAATATACAGTATAAACAACAAGTTCACGAATGCAGAATTATAAGTAACATAAACGAAACAGAAGAACGGTTTCTGCGCGTGTACAACTAATAATCAAATATAAAACAATTTAAGTGAAAGAAAAAAAACATGGTCAGTAATATTAGCATACACACATTTAACAAGGAGAGAAAAACAGACTCCAACTTGCACAACTACACAATCAAAACACTATACACGCAACGGTTTGTAACGCATACGTCGAGAGAAGACCTCCACGTTGACGGAACTTTGGAATATTTCATTTCTGTACCCACAAGTGCCTTAACAATACATAACATAACTTCCATACGGCCAGCAATTAGGAAAAAAGTTGAAGGAAAAGATAAGGAATTTTAGGATGAAGCAGATGTTAAAAGAAGTAAAGATAGTGCATGAGACAGGAAAGTTGAGAATAGCGGAATGCAATTAAATTGTTTTGCAATATCGAGTGGTTAAATATTCCGTAGTCTAATTTATTTTCTTTGTAAGGCGTAGTTTGTGTTATGGGATGAGTTGTTAAATACAGTCAGTTCTAAATTAAACTAGGTACTTTGAAAACAAAGCATAATTCGTGAATTAGAAAGAACGATTAGGTGAAGCACATAGGAAGGAGCAATTTGTTAATATGAAGTCAAGGGAACTTTTACGCTGCCTTTATTTGTGTTTAACTAATTGCATTCATTCCATATCACTGTTTCACATATTTACAAGTCAGTCAGTATAAATTTTTTCATTTTGTTGTTTACTTTTGAACTAATTCGGCGTATTCGTCTTCGTTTCTCCAACATTCTCATGTACGTTAGCTCTTATGTGCTTCCTTGTTGATCGGATATAATTGCGCGTAAATCTTATCCGTATTTTGTTTATTTGGTAATTTGCTGGCGCATTTCTGCAGTTATTGAAATTTCTTTTTCCTCTTTTTTCACACTTTCATTTTTTCTTGTTTTTCACACTTGGAGTCACCCTGATCTGTTGCTATACGGACGATTTTCTTTTAGTATTCTATATCTAAAAAATTGAATCTTTACCATATCAATTTAAGAGTATAAAATACGATTTTCACATATTCCTTTCATTCAGAAATTGCGAAATAATTGTTATAATTTTTTCCTACAACAGTTTTTTCTTCATTCTGCTTTCAAATATGATGTTCGCAGTTCATATCTGAGTAATAATGATATTGGAAAACAGAATGAGGAAAATCGATAAAACTTGACACTAGTTGGTAGGAGTCATAAAGTGGGAGTACGTTTTGACATGAAGCGGTACCTTTACGTTATGACTGCTACAAGTCGGTTGTTTTTGCTATAAATAATCTCAGAATAAATTATATTAACTGAAATTAAGTCCATCATTATCATTTTAACCGCGATATCTAAATTATACAGAAATGTTGACCATCCTGAATAATTATGCTGTGCTTGGTTTTTCATACTGTTTAACGTAAAAATTGTAAAATTTCAATAAGATTCTGGATATGAACAATATATAATTTTATGTCTAAAACGTGATTACATAGTTAACAATATCAGAATATAGAAATGCTAATCAAACTTACTTTGTTATTTTGATGTGATAACTGTAATGTATTCATCACTTTATTCAGCAGATGGAACACGAGAAATAATTCCTGTTGTCTTCAGTGAAAATTTTTTTCTCAGGCTATTGATTAGATGCCGTCCTTAGGTCAGAAACGTTTCAAGCCGTCTCCTTGTCCACATGATCTGAAACCTAATGACAAAGTTTTTTATCTTCCACTCACTAATGAAGTATTTACATCATATGAGTAAGTTTACCATGTCAAGTGCTGTTTATAACATCGTAACATTGTCATATCATATTTTATTGCTATTACTTTCGTCATAAATAATTTCAATTTCCATTTTAGATCTCATAATCTTCCTAACTTATATTTTCCTCTTTACCTTGTATTCAGACTCAGAATAGTGTCTCACCCTTCATCAAAGATCATAAGTCCTAGAGGTGTTAATCTATAAATTATGGTTACTTATCAAACATTTCAGTTATCGAATAAATTATTTTGTGATCGTCTTTCAGAATTATTTTTAGAAACTTCTTTCTGCGACAAATATCTCTCAGTTCGATGATCTGGACATGTTCAGTAACTGGGAAAACGGGTTTGACATTTGAAGAGGCTCTTGAATCGGAGAAAAGTGCTAAAGTAAAAAATATGTCGTGATTTTATAGGATAAATTCATTGGCGTATAAAAATAATAATTGACTATAAAAGAACAGTTCGATTTTTTTTCAAGTTAAATGACAGTTTTAAAAATCACAAAAACTTATATTATTTAATTTTTTTATAATAGTAGAGAGTTTCATTTCTCAAAACATCATTTCAGTATTAAAATATTGTATTGCGTGGCCAAAATCACTTTCTGTCAAGTAAATTACCAACAGTTTAGGATACCTTAAAAACATATCCTTCTTCATTTGCGAAGCCTCTACTTTATCTTGTCCACAAATTGTCTTGTCGTGGTCGAATGGAGGATTTAGTCAACGACATCTATTATTTTGTCAAGGATCATTATTTAATTGGTGAAGAAGTAACACTAGGGTGTGGACGTAGTCGGAAAGACGTTAAAATATGGAAAGTGACTTATGCTGAAGTCCTAAATGATACTCTCAAGAAGCCAAATAATAATTCAGAAAAGACGGATACTTCGTAAGTTTCGATGATTTGTTTGGCAAACATGATGGTAAAATTTTTCGAGTGAAAGGATATGATCTTTGTTTTTTTCAACTCATTTCGCTTTTTTGATGATGTCAACTTTTGAAGCGTAAAAAAAGGAGAACTGCTTATACCATCTGCTGAGCATTATACTTATGATGTCATGGTGCTGAACCCAGAGAATAAGAGCATCATTTATGAATTACGAAATCAGATCAAGCATTATAATTTGACGTAATCTTTTTTTAATTTTCAGTGTTTAGATTAATATTTAGATGCACAGCATATTTTTTAAACTCTCCATTTTTGGCGCTAAAATGTACTTAGTCAAAAGACTTTAGAAATCAAAAGTGACATATGCTAAATTGGTTGTGTTTGACAAAGCATTTTTCAGTCGTAGCAAGTCGTTATGGGCTCGAAATATTTTACGTTTAATTTTGAAGAGTTCTTGTGTGACAAATCACGAAAGATTAGTTGTAAAGGTAAAATTTTTCGGTCTTTATAATTCGAATTTTTCATTCGGATATATTAAGCTATATTTTTGTAATGCGTTGTGTAGAGTTTTTTAATTTAATTTTATTATCACAACTAATGTAATTTTCAAATACATTTTGTCAAAAATAAGTGACTTTTAAGATGGGGTCAGATTGATAAGATTTATATAGAAACAGAATTAACTGTTATTTAGTGTTAATTGGTAAAGAAGAAGGTAGTTGTTGAAAAATGTTGCTTTTAAATTGTTTATGCATCATATGAGTGTGAAAAAAACGAGTTTTTTTTCTTTTTTTTGAAAATAATGAGATTAATTTCACTAATAGCGTTGAGTTCTCAGGAAGAATTAGTCCAAAGATTTGATCTAGAAAATATGACATGGGAAGAAGTGTTCAATGGACCTGTTGCTCAGTTTCCGCAAACACCTTTAGTGAGTCGTGGAACAGTTAGAAGGGTTCATCACTCTCGCAGCTATATAAGTAATGAGTTTTAGTGAAGTATAATAAGATATTTTGTATCCATATAATTGTTCAGATTTTGCTATGTATAAGAGCAAGGTATTAAAGTTTTTTTTTTTCAAGATGGCACGTGTGCTAGTGACGTAAATATACCGTCAACATCAGATGTTGACTGCGTCCACGGTATTCAAAGGGACCAAGTACTTGAGGAAACGAAGTTTGTAAACAAAGATAAAAAGGACAATACTGGTGAACGTACCACAAAGAAAAAACAGAAACACGGGAAAGCAAGCAAAAAAAAAGTGGTATAATTTCGTTCATTCTTTTGTTCAAGTCTTGTTCTTATGCTTTTTGATTTATTCAAAAAAATTTTTTAGATTCTAGAACAGCAAGAGGAGTTGGAAGGTCTCTTTGAGCAAGCACGAAAGATGAATATTGAAAATCTTTCACGCTGGGAACAAAATGATCATTTATTATCGGAAGCAGAAATAGTCGCTCTGAAGCAGTTAATACGCCAAACTAAGGAAAAGGTTGAATTGAGTTTAAAGCTTGATTTCATTTTTGCTTTTATTTCGACTTATAATGTTTGGAAGATCAAATAATTTCAAATTTGGTGCATCAACCAAGTTTTATGTAATGCTTTTTTGAGGAACGGAAAGAAATACGTCTAAGAAAGCAACGAATGAAAGAAATATTATCGGAATGGAAAAAACCAAGAGATGATGTTCTCTGTGATGACCTTCGAGTAAATTTATTATTAGATTTTAGCCTTAAGGTTACGCATCATTCAAATTTGATGAGGCAAACAAAAATAAGTGTCATGAGATAGAATAGTCAGAATAAAATCTTGTGTTTTATGTAGATAACCGCAGTATTCAATTGTATTCGATTATTACTGTGTAAACTACGATTATATTTCTATTTATTTATCCATAAAATAGGCATTTCGTCAATGTTATCTAGTTTGTGCATATTTTTTAGCCTTTGCCTGATCTGGAGCCTTTTCTGCTTCCAGCTTGGATGTCTGATGATGATTTTGGACAATATTTATGTATTTTCGAATTCTTTCAAAGTTTCTCAGAATTGCTGCCAGTGAAAGAGGTTCATTTTGTGTTTGCTACCACATTGCAAGATCGTTTTCTGTGCTTGGTGATATTTTTGTTGGAATTATTTTAGGTACGTGGCACTCATCAAATCAAGTTTTGTGAGATCGTTTCAGCTATCAGAAGTTGCAATCCTGAACAAGATAGCATGTTTGTGCAGTTAATACACATTCTTTTGAAAGCTAAAACTGAAAGAGCTGACGAAGAAGATGGAGATGAAGGTAGATATTTCTCTAATATAAACCTTAAAACAGATTATTAGGAGCAATATAATCAGAGATTATTAGGCGCAATATGATCAATTTTTGGGAAATTTCCACGCAATTGACAGATTTATCATTATGTAAAAGTTTTACTAATCAGTAAGATGGATTTTGCTGAATTTGCTTCAGTAATTTTTTTCTCTTCTCAATTTTATGATAGTATAGGTCAATGTCTCAATTACTTTTGATACTATGTGGCTTTTTATAATTATATTTAAAAACAGCGTTCAGTTTTTTTTAGTTAACTTAAACAGAAGAGATGAAATATCTCCAGATGCGAATGATATAGATCATAAACTATACGGTTCAAAAATACGAGAAGCTACAATTCTTCACGAAAATGTTCGACTTACTCATGGTGAACGTTAATCTTATTGCATGATGTCTTGAGCTGTTAACTGCAATTTTGAAAAAAATTATGGATTACTTTTCACATCATCCGTTCTTAGGATTGAGTGCTCGGCATCTGCCAATCGATTGGATGACTATAACGGAAGTTCTGAGACTGTCGATAATCACATCCGGATATTACACAGGCGCTCCCACTCATAGGTTTAGACTATTTTCAAGAGGAGCTATCCGTTGTTACGAAGATGAAGGATTTTTGTTTGCCAACGAAAACCCCCGCATCATGAGTATTTTAGAAAAGGTTAATAAATTGTATTGGTGAAATGATCTGAGTACATTACTAAAGGGAATTTCTGTATGCAATCGTTACACATTGATTCATCTTGACAGTTGTCAATGGAACAGTCTGTTTAAACTGCCTTTCCAAAAATCCATATGTTATTGTAGTGTTTTTATTTATATTAAGATTATTACGTTCCAGAAATCTGTATTCGATTTGCAACCACATGAACGTTTAGCACTGTTGAAGATGTTGATGCACCAATTACTCAGCTATCACAAATTTCGCTCTCTATGTGATGAACGAATTAGTTCATTACTTGATGCTCGTAAAGAATTGAAAAATCTTCGCAGTTTCGATTTAGTGCAAGTACGTTAAATTTGTCTGATTAGTACGATCCAAGTATGTTTATTGGTATTAAAAAATTTCAATACTTATTTTTGAAGGTATTTTTCATGAATGAAATAAAACTTGGACGTTCGAAGTAGTTGATCATTTCAATTCCTTTAGGAGAAAGAAGCACGAGAAGCTTCTTTAGTTCGGGAGTATGAATTGGAACAAATCGAGGAGCTTGGTGAAGCAGCAAGAATAGATTTCGCGAAGAAAGAAGAACTTTCTAAGGAAACAGTCATTTTACTTAATTTTGTCAAGAGCGGAAGCTTCATAGGAAGGCGAGATGACAAATTAAAACATGTCGAACGGGTTCTTTCTTATTTGGATATGTTCAAATATTTTTTATGAATTTAAATTGTTGTACTGCTATCACCTTCTTTGAATTTTTCAACAGCATGAGTAGAAATTATCAATATTTCTTTTTCAGATACTTATGAAAGGAGTTTCGTACGTTCAAATGGAAATTGATGATATTAAAAAAGTTCGTTCTCTACAAATGGAACACATAACTGCAGCAGAAGACGATCTGTTGAAGCTGATTTACAAGATTCAAAGCTAGTTTTTTATCGTTTAACAGATATGAATGGGTTAGGTTTTAGTTAGAGAGTTAAGGTAGAGAGTATAATAGCTCTTTTTCTGATATGATCCATCATTTTTACTTTAGTCATATACTTATACTAAATTCTAAATCGTAATTTTCTCCAGTTAAAGCTATAATTTATGGTGCAACTTGCTTTTTTTCTAAATATTTTGCCAGTTTGTCTAGTTTAGGTCGAGTTGGATGGCTCTGCCTTGGTCGAGATCGCGCTTTCCGTACATTTTGGTATTTAGATTCCTTTCCTCTGCTTCTAGTTGAAGATGCTAATTCATCTGATGAACGAGGTTCTTGCATTGGACCGACACCGCTGGATAAAGCAAGTTTTTTGTAATTTTTTGTCTTGTGAACTTATATTTTATACCTAATGTTTGGAGTTTCTATAAATTTTAAATTTCAGGTTGAAGAAAAATTTCGTCAGTCGTATTCAAGTGATGACGATGTGCGAAAAGCCCTATTAGGATGCACATCTACTGATGAGTGCCCAGTTCATGGAAAAGTTGGTCATCGTCGTTGGCAGTTAATTACATGTATCGATGTTTTGGAAAAAGTTAGTTAAATTTTTCGCTGCTTGTGTCCACTTTTTAATATCAGAACATTATTTCTTCTTATTCACATACATTATGTTAAACTTCCAGATTGAGTCATCTTGTAACAGTCGAGGTTTAAGAGAATCTGAGCTTCTGGAAAATTTGAAATTTTTCAGTCCTCTATTAAAAAATATACTTACACGATGCTCAGAAAAGGTACCTACTCTTCATATAGCATTTTAGTCGATCTAATTTTATTAACTTTTTGTGCTCTGCAAAATATAGTAAGAAAAATCTCTAGCTCCAGCTGATTCTTAAAAAGTGGAATATAACATTCTGGATGTACACAGTAGAGCTTGTTTAATTTTAGATCATATCTGGTGAAATCTATAAAGACTTATTTTTGAGTGGCGTTGATTTCGCTGACAACTTGGTTTCGTTCGATTGGAATCGTGAATTTGTTGATATGCTTTTAGATTTGGAAGAAAAGGTTGTAACTGGTTGATTTAGTCTTTTTCTTCTTTCTTGCTCAACATATATGATTTCTGAACCTAGGGGTGTTAGGTTATAATGAAAACATTTCTCATTACAACGCCGCTAATTCTCTTATTATTTCTCCGAAAAGAATTTACTACTTGACTTAACTGCTAACGAGCAACACCCAGATCTAATCGTGAAAACATTTCTTGAGGAACATGACATTATTACTGAAATTTGTCTTTGCTTTTTTTCTTCCAAAATTGTAGCTTCAGAATATTAGTGTTTTCAGATTGAACAAGGTTGTATTGGTCATTTAGCTATAGGTGAAACATACAGTAGGAAAGATTGGCGGCAGTCGCTTCTGGAAAAGCACAGTGTTGCGAGTTTTGTTGATAGTAAGCTTTTAATGATAAAAAGTAGGGGCATCGAATATTCTTTCTTTTTCCTGTAATTTTTGAGATAACTCTGATAGTTTAAATTAAAAGTTGATATGAGTCTCTATTTTTTTTTTGGAAACGAGTTAGACAGAAAATTGGAAGATTTATGAATAGAAGATTAGAAAATTTGAGCACTTGAAGTATCGATTTGTTTGACAACTTTTAGTTACTACTGCCTGTCAGACAGTTCAGAAAAATTAGATATGAATGCTTGGTCATTTTTATTTCTCCATTGCTAGCTTTCACTTTTTTGTTTCAGAAAATTTTGAAATATTTGGTGAAGTAGTATTAAGTGTGACACAAGTACAGTCGCTAAACGAATTAGAACATCTGGCTCTAGCATTTTTACAAATTGTACAAGGAATAAATATAAAGTTTCTGCGCCTCCCATTTGCAACGGCTTCCTCTAAAGAAAGAAATTGCGTAAATATCCCTACGACCACCTTTGACCAGTGGCAAAAATCGTTGTTAAAATGTTCTTCAACATCAGCTCTGTCTCTTCATTATGCAACCCTGGAATCTGCTATTATGTGGACAAGAAGCCGCCTTCAGGTAGTGATTTTTTTATCATGTTCGAGATACTCTTGGCAATATTTTCGGGTATTGGTACTTTTAGTTCAATGTCCAGAATTTTTTTTGCTATATCATTCTAAATTTGAGGCAAGATGTCGGAAATGCCGAAAAAAGGGTGAGACCGAGAAATTATGCATGTGTACTCGTTGTGATCGATGTTACCACATAGATTGCGCAAAACCGAAAATCGAAGTAAATCTGTTTCTCATTGCTGTGTTTCAATTTCCATTCTGTACAAATCTGTGGCTCTTATTTTGCTATATGTAATGGTTCTTAGGATCCTTGTGGATGGATGTGTTCTGATTGCGAAGATTTTGTGAGGGAACAGGAAGCTGAAGAGGAATGGAAAAAAAAGCAAATGATCAAGGAAGGCATGATTTAAATTAGAACTTAATCGCAAGTTATAGATGCATTATTCATTTAATAAAATTATTTTTAATAGAATAGAATCTGAAGCGCAAGATAAAATTTGTTTAGAGGATGAGCAAAGTTCAAGTCAAGCAAGTGATCACGCCTGTGGCACATCTACAGATGAATGTATCGAACAATCATTTGTTGAGTATGTCAATGCTTCTGCGTTTCGTTTTTGATTTGTCTATAGTTAAGTGATTAAATTTAAGTGATTCGCTTGGCTACAATGCAATTTTTTAGTGAATTTTGAATTCCTTATCACTGAATGCTTTCCAGGTTCGAGTTACCAATGGATGTATTCAAAACATCCAGTGGACGCGTTGTTAAAAAGGTGTTGTTTTCAATGACTGTTAGCATGAATTTACATTTTGTTTTGGTATCGTAGTATTTATAGGTAGAATATGCGGATAATTCTAGTGTGGGAAAACGAGAATTGCGAAAAAGAAAAGCTGGGACATATGCAGAAAGTGATAGTGATGATGACGATAGTAGCGAAAGTGATTATTTATTAAACATCAGAGGACATTGTAGTAAGTCAGCTAACCTTATAAATATTTTTAAAATGAGATTATAAATTGAGTTTGAAGAAAACTAATTAGAAAATTTGCAAAGATTAAGTTTAAAAATATGAAAATGAAGTTATAAAACACGAGCTCATTGTATGTATGCATGCTATTTTTTATCTGCGGAAATCATGTTCAGAAAAAAGTGAATGCACATCAGTAACAATGAGCTTACGTGACTCGAACAGTCGAACTCGAGATTCGCTTCGTGATTGTGAATTGCTAATTAGTGAAGCGATGCGGCAACAGAGTTCATGGCCTTTTCTTAGACCAGTGGAAGCCAGAATTGTTCCTGACTATTATCAAGTAATTGTTGTAATAGAGTTTTTTTTTATATTTAGTAATTTAAAAAAATTTGAAGGACACCAGTAAACAATTTTGCTAAGTTTATGAATTATCTGCTTAGTAATAAATGCTTCAGTCCAGTTTTACTTGAAAAGCACCATGTTGAAAAAGTTCTTAAATCATATTTTTCTTGATAAGAATTTGTTCTGCAGATTATCAAAAGGCCGATGGATCTACGTACGATGATGAACAAACTAAAACAAAAGCTGTATGATACTCCAGATCAGGTTGTAGCTGATGCACGTTTAATTATTGCAAATTGTCGCATTTATAATGAAGAAGATTCTGAAATATATGAGGTATACTGTATTCCGTTCTTATGCTTATATTTTTACATTATAAGACGACTCACTATGCGTTTTTTTTTGTAGGAGTTTCCTGTAGTGAGTGTTTATTTTGTTAAAGTTTAAGAAATTGCTAATAATAAGCATTTTAAATGTATGAATTCAGTAAACGATCTCGGTAAGTAAAAGTTTAGAGAGGTTCAAGATTTGTAAGTTTCAGAAACTTGGTGCTTAATACAAAAGTTCTTGTTAACTTGATCATGGTAGTGTTTTCTATCGCGCTAAAAATTTTGTCAAAGAATATGAATTTTATCAGTTTGGATACTTAGGGTTGAAGATAAGCTTAAAAAGTTTAATA
>UYYF01004581.1:37765-54036 GCA_900618365.1 Thelazia callipaeda
TAAAAATTTCGTGAAAAAAATTTGAGAATTTTATTAGCAATCATTTTACCCCATTGCTGTCGCGGTATTAATTTTTTGTGCTAAATTATTTATGGATATCCAGTACTATCTCAACATTTGTGATCGATGAATATGTGATGCCATGGGGTTACAGTAGTTTCTAATTTATAACGGTACTGACAGATGGCCAATTCAGGGTTTTGTGTGGTGCTCATTAAGTTATCATCGTGTAAACTTGTGCTGTAATTGAATGTCTTCAAATTAAAAGTGTTACTCCAAATTTTCGTGCAATCTGCGATTGTTACTTTCTGAGTTGTTACGTTACCCATTCACTTGTTTTGCGTTGTTGTTTTCATCATGGGTATTGAGAATTTCAAAAGGCATTAGTTGTTTGTAGAGGGTTATTGTAATGCTTTAATAAGTCCTTCTCATTTAATTTCGTAATTATTATCTCTTTACTCCAAAAATGTGAGTGTTGGATTCAGTAGAGAGGGGTATGTGGCTTTGGTGTTTGTCATGTTGGCAAAATAAGGCTTAGTTTATTTTATTATTTTACTGCCACTAACAGCTAGTTTTCTTGTAGTCTGGGCAGATTTTTGATGCATGAGTTTATGATGTAAACTTGAGCATATGAGGAAGACTAATAAATTTCATTCAGGAAAAATTTGTGTCGAAAGGGAAGTTTAGTGTTCGTTTGGTGCTTAGAGATGCGACAAAAGAATATTCGTAAGGGACCACCGAAACCAACATCTACCACTAATTGTTACTGGTCTGAAAAATGAAATATATTCTCTGTAGGGGATAGAAATTAGTTTCTTTGTACTCGAGTTAGTAGGCTGCATACCATTTTATGTTTGGGAGAGTGGTTCGCACTTTTGGTACATGTTTTGGAAATACATAATTCCTTGATTCTTGAAGAGTTGCAGCTGTTTAAGAGGAATATTTCGACTGAGTTGTAGGTCCAAGAAAGTAGTTTCATTTTAGTGTGTAATTAGAAATTTTCAGTGATGGTAAACGCGAAGTGGGAACGTTGGAGCTCTATTGTGCAGTATGTAAAAAGTGGTTTCATGGGCGATGTTTGAAAGACTTACCCGATTTGTAAGCTTAAGTGATTGAACTTAGTGAATTAAGAGCTAACATTAAGAATGCATGAAATCTGCTGTAACATAATAACGTTTAGAAACTGAATTTTTGTATAGTGCGCGCAAGTTAAAAATTTTTTTTTGCTTTTTAATATAAAAATACATTTCAAGAGCAGCGTATTTGGCAAATTTTGTCGTATTTTAAAGCATACAAATCAATTTTACTTCATTCATTCAAGTAATTTGTAGTTTCAATTATACTTTCAATTGGATTTTACGGGGTCTTTTTTAAACTAAATTATAGTTGTATGTTACAGTTATGGGCTACCATTCATGGTTTGCTATGTTTTTAACTGTGCCGATTGTAGCCCTACCAATCAAGAAACATGGACACCAAAGCAAGCTAGTAATGATTTTGATTATTTAGCATCATCGAAATACTAAATTTTTTTTGCTTTAAGCTTAAATTTTGCTGAATTTTAGAGCTGCTATGAAATTTTCTGAAGAATTTGTTCCGTGGAAAATCTGCTTGTAAAGTAGTTTTAGTATGTGGAGGACGTTAATAGAGTTTCAATTAAAAAATTATTATTGCGCTTGATTATAGTGTTTCAGACTTTGCGCACATGTGTGTAACGGTACTTGCAAATCTAACATATAATGCACGAACTAAGAAAGCTGGACCAAAAGATGATTCGAATACTATGGAGCAAGAATTAGTATTTTTGAATTTAGAAAATGAAATTATACCTTATTTTAATGCACAATGGGAAAACCTCACTTCCATGTCTAGAAGGTCTTTTTTTTTTTTAATTCGCGAGTATAACAGCAATTTTATATCTGGCCTTCCATCTTTGTCCTGTTTGTTTTTCTGTTTGTTAACCATTGCAGGTGTAAGATCTTATTATTTAGTCCGAAAGAAATAGTAATATTTTATACATGCATAGGCTTACGAAATAAGGTCATACTAGTCATTAATGAAACTAATAACATGAAAGTAGTTCTGTCTGTTATATCTGCATCTATTTGCAAATTATAATTGGTATCTTATTTTTCACAGAGTGAAAAATACGTGGCATCAAACACTACAGAAATCATTAACTAAAGAAGCAGAATTATTCGAATCCAGTGAAAATGGGCAAATGTTTGCATTACGTGAACGTGATTTATCTTCTATAGGTCCAGGTCATGAAGCACTGAAGCAAGTAAACATTGAAAATCTTTAAATTGCGTTGCTTCTATTGCATTTTATAAAATTATATTATAGGTTATTTTTTATTATGTCTGAAACACGCTTATCAGAAAAATATCTTCAGATAGGTCGGAGTAAGCAACCACTATCAAATTCAGCACGCGATGTATCGAAGGAAAAATTAGACAGATCTGATGATTTAGTGGATGGTCCCAAAACAAGAGGCTCATCCAAAAGACGCAGTATTGATACTTCAAGCTCATCCAAAAAAGCAAAACTGTAAATTTTGTTGGTGAATTGTTAATGTGAAAGCTTGATTAATGATCTGATATTTATTCTGTCTGAGAAATAAGGCAATGTCATTTATAAAAGTGTTGTTGTTTATATAACTCGAGTTTAATAAAAAAAGGAAAAAGGCTTAAAATCTCGATGTATATAATATTTTTTTAGTACTGCGGATTATGCGTCGACACGTATTGCTGGAATTCCATCGCCAATTGATTTTCCATTTAATCGTGAGGGCTATCGATATTATCTAGTAGAAAAAGATCTTAATGTTCCAAACAGGTAAAGCTAGAGCTGAGTTCTTTACTCCATAATTTATAGTAAAGATATTTTTATAGTGTCGTGTTTAATATCACTTTTAATGATAATTACCAAATTATAAGTAGGAAATGATCTTTAGCACAGTTTTAGAGTCTTTGAAAGTAAAGTTTGGGGCAAGTATTGTTTTTAGCAGATTTTTGTGTCAATATTTTTCGTCTTTTACTGCCAACTAATTCCTTTGTGCTCAATCTAACTCTTAGGGATGTTTTTGAAATGGAAGATAGCATGTATAATAAACCGATTCCTGCTCATATTTATCGTGTTGTAGTCCATCCGTTTGTTACATTATCACCGAATGATCGCGCTTATCAGGTACCCGCCATTGTTAATGCCTACATGTATGAAATAATATTTAGCTAAGAAAGGTTGTAGGGTGAGATATTGAAGCAGGCACAGCATATAATAGATTATTAGCACATAAACAAATGTCAAAACATGCTACTTTTTATGTATATGCGAATAAATCAATTCATCCTTTAGTACTTTCTGTTAGTTCCTTGTAAGCCTTTTAAATCATTTTCTATTCTAATAATTTGCAGATTGGTTTTTCAGTTGAAACTGTCAGAAGATCGGTTATCTGTTAGTGGTTTTGAAGGTTATTGTGTTGCTCGTGCCACACACCCAGTATGCCATGGTACATGGTATTTTGAAGTGGTTTTCACTGCACAACCACCAGGATCACATATAAGAATTGGGTGGAGTCAGGCTGTGGGTACGTTACTCTGTCAAAAAAATTTTTTCCATCACATCATGGTTTCCGTTACTACAGGTTGCATCTGTTTAATTTGCAGTTTTATTTTAGCACCGGTACAGGCTTGTGTTGGTTATACCCAATTATCGTACGCTTGGAGAAGTCTTAAAGGCACGATTTTTCACCATGCGAAAGTTAGCATTCTGAATTTCGATTCATACTAAGACATCTGTTAAATCATTGATATGCGAACAAAGATAATGTAGAAAAATTAATTCATCGTTTGAAGATGTTTCTCTCACCAGGTCTTTCTGGATTCCAGGGTAAACATTACGCTACTGGTGGATTTAAAGAGGGGGACGTTCTAGGATGTTTGATATCTTTACCGGAATGCCCAGCTGATGTTACGTATAATTTCAAATCGGTAGATGACTTACCGCCATCTTCAACTTATTTACCATCTTCTTACAAAAATTTGCCGCTAATTAACTTCAAACACAATTACTTTTACGAAGAAAAGGATGATGTATGTGCTATACTGAAAAATCTAAGATCAGTGCCAGGAAGTTGGGTAAGTGTTCTTGTTTTTTTATGTTAGGAAGTCAGATTTTTAAAATTTCATTTTTTTCAGGAGTACTGTCATCAGTTTTTCGAAGTAGTTTTCATAAAACAGTAAGACATAAGTTTTTATGATTTTGATTTATAACATTCTGTTTTTTTTTAAATCTTTTTACTTGCTTTATTTAATACAGAGCTGCAAAAATATGGGAAAAAATTTAAGTTTTTTACAGATTGAATTTTATCGAAATGGAGAAAGCTGTGGTAAAGCATTTCAAGATATTTATGCTGGTTTCTATTATCCTTCAGTGTCATTATTTCAAGGTGCGACAGTTCGCTGTAATTTTGGTCCTATATTTCGTTATTCAGTACCATCTGGTGCACGCGGAATGCATATGAGGGTTGAAGAAATGTTTATTGAGCAAACAATGTCTGATATTTTATTTCTCATTGAAAATGAAGCCGAATTAGCTGCAGAAGCTGCTAAATGTTTTCGCTCATAGTTATTTACAAGAATATATTTTTTCTAGCGCTTATTTTTTAAATTTGATTTTTGAATTCATAGATTACCAAGTTTTTGACTTGGTGTTTTATTAGTAGTGAACTTTCTGCACGTTAAAAATGATCTGTTTTTTTCCGTCGACGTATTTTTATTTTTGTGAAACATTTCAGCATATAAACTATGTCTAGCATTTGATTTATGAAATTGTTCTTGTCGTGGAAAAATCATAGCATATTTAAAAGGCGAAATTAATTAGTATAACATTTATTTTCGATTTGTTTGTATTCATCGGCATCAGTTATTACAATTTCTGTTCAATATCGTTATGCTCTGCATTGCGATTGAATGAAGTTTTTTATTATTTTCGTAATGTCAGTTATTAAAAAATTATTTTTTTGAAATAATATTGTCATTAATTCTTCGAACGAGTGGTTTTCGTAAAAACAGTAATATATAGGTTTTGATGATCATGATTTACACTATTTAATGTATATTCTTTATTTTGCTTGTGAAGTTCTGCTTGTGCATACTTCTTTTTAGGATGAACTACTTATTTAAGACTGGAAGGAAATGTGATTCTAACAACTAATTTAAAAAATTGATATTAGGTACCGGTTCTCAAAAAATTTAATTTTTAATCCTCAGAAAATCTACCCTAAAAAGTATAGGGTTGAGTTTTATTTTTTAAGCTCTTCAATTCTTATCTAGTGCAGGATATCATTGTGGATATGCAAAATTGTGATTACAAGGACGCTCAGCAGGCAGCATTGTTTGTACTGCAAAAGTCATCGTTGTCATTAGAGAATCGTATAGAAATTAAAGGCTATGATTTCAACAAAGGTATTGACTACGAAGCGTTGTTAAATTCCTACATGTCAACTGGATTTCAGGCATCCCATTTCGCTCAAGCTGTTGAGGTAGGCCAGCATTTAAGGTTTGTTCAGGAAGTGTTTACTTAAACAGAGACTGTAGTTAAAACTTGCTTTAGGAATTTGATAGATGTGGTTGTGTCTTGCTGTGTGTAATGCAGTATCTCTTTTAACAGGTCTAGATCTTCGACTTCCTAAGAATATTAGGTTGTGCTTGAGGTGAATTTTTGTCTAGGTATAACTTATTTTTAATGAGAAGTAGAAATAACTTGCTGTTTTTCAGCAAATCAATGAAATGATAGCGTCACGCGAGGAACATTTAGAAGGTGAAATAATGTTACCGTATCCAAAGGAAAAAAAGAGACGGGCTTGTACAATATTTCTTGGGTATACTAGTAACCTTATTACATCAGGCGTTCGAGAAGTATCTTTTAATAATTTTCTTAAGATTATTGGGAACTAAGTTTTGAATGGAAGTAGGAATGTGACATTTGCTTAGGAGTGAGTGTTCACGTTGTAGAGTTGTCATAGTTTTTGCATAAAACATTTTAAATTCTTCTTACTTTTCTTAAAAAGCTTTTTGGTTTGCATCGTCGTCATTTTTGAATACTTAGCATTAATATTAATCTCTGCTTACACTGGTTTTGAAGTATCTGAAGATATAAAAATTAGAAAATACTATGTGCACTAACCTTGTTAAGTCTTCCTTTTTTAAAGAGTATACGATACTTGGTTGAGCATGATTTGGTAGACTGTATTGTGACGAGTGCGGGTGGCGTAGAGGAAGATTTGATAAAATGCCTGGCACCGTCATATTTGGGCTCGTTTGACCTTGATGGAAAAGTGTTACGCCGTGATGGATTAAACAGGTGATTGTTTGTTTTCTCTACATATTTACCAATTTTTATTGTTTTCATGAATTAGTCCTTTTATTTTCCAGTTTTTTACACTTTTTTATGGTCTCCAGATATCATTTTTTCTGTACGTTCCTCTAATTTTTGATAGTCTTGATGCCAAAAAATTACTATCAAAATTTTAAGAAAAACTTAATAGTGCGGAATTGTTTAGATGTTAGATAAATATGGTGTTGGAAAAGTTGTCAGACACTTGCAGAGCAGGTAACATTTTGATACCTAACGATAATTACTGTCGTTTCGAAGAATGGATAATGCCTATTCTGGATAAATGTGAAACAGAGCAAAATGTCGAGGGATTTTCGTGGAGTCCATCAAAACTTATTGATCGCCTCGGTGCAGAAATTAATGATGTCAGATCAGTTTGCTATTGGGCGCATAAGAATCGAATACCAATTTTTAGTCCTGCTTTAACAGATGGATCGCTTGGAGATATGTTATATTTTCATTCATTCAGAAATGGAGGAATCAAATTGGATATTGTGGAGGTCAGTTTTCATTGTTTCCTTACCTTTGTTCTTCTCTGATTTGGAGAATTTCAGTAATAGAATCTTCTCTGGAACTTCATTCAAAGATGATGCGAATCAATATTAGCTTTTGGTAGCAAACATTTTTCTTGCAATGATATCTATTTAATATCGAGGTTGTGATCAGAAATTCAGTTGAAATTATTATTCGGAAAAAAATTCAATGACGAACTTCAATCTATCTGATAAAATTAGTCATTCATAGATCGGCCTGTGTAGATACGAGTAAAGACGAGTTAAAAATAAAGCTTTTAAAAATTTGGATACTCTTGTACCATGAACTGGAATTTAGATTATCTTCTTCAGAATTATCAGTGAATTATTAGTACAATCTATAAATTGTTAAGATCACATCACTTAATTTTATTTTTATAATATTTTATTTTTTGAGGATGTGCGACATATCAATACGATGGCGGTTCGGTCGAATAAAACTGGAGTGATTCTTCTTGGTGGTGGTGTTGTAAAGCATCATATCAATAATGCAAACCTAATGCGAAATGGATCTGATTACACTGTATATGTGAACACTGGCCAGGTATTTTCATTAGTTTTATAATTACTGTATAAATATGCTTGTAACAAAACAATATGTGTTGGATTGTAGATTATTTTTGCATTTTTATTTAGGAATTTGATGGAAGCGATTCTGGAGCTCGACCAGATGAAGCAGTAAGTTGGGGTAAAATTAAAGAAGATTGTAAACCTGTAAAAGTTTTTGCTGACGTCTCTCTTGTCTTTCCATTACTGGTTGCTAAAACATTTGCGCGTTTTATTGAGGAGCGAAGATCTAGACTCAGATTTGTAACGGCATGAATTTTTTAATTATTTTACTGATAGGGTTAGAGCTTTTTGTTGAGTAGTAGACAAAGGCATCATGCTCTACATTGTTACTAAGAGCTTTTATTTTTTAGCTCTTTTGTTTGCTGACGAATTATTTCGATCATTCTTTTTATCGAAATTGGAAAAATAAATTTCATATTGTTTTATTTGAAAACTGTAGCAAGCGGTGTTTGCCCTACCTTCTATGCTTACTTAATTTTCTCTTTATATATCTTACTGAAGGATCAAATGGGTATTGACAGACTTGGTTTTAAAATATACAATATCTGTTTTACAAATTTTCCAATTTTTGAAAATTAAATATGGCTGATAACATGTGTTCTCTCCGTAATCATTTATATCGTAATTTGTATTCATCTCGTTTTGATGAGATTTTGATTCTTATTTTATATTCTGTCTATGTTGACTATTTCCAGACTTTCACTTCGGAATTTTCCGTTTTCTGTATTCTAAACCTTTAAAAAAAACATTTTGTCTTACTAACTCCAAAATATATCGTAATATCTTATTTATTTTTTGCAATGTGGAAACAGATGTTGATAGATAGCTTCGGGACATTTGCAACACATGTTTACTCATTATCATTATTCATCTGATGCTGAAATGATTTTATATTTGTTTGCAAGCGTTATTTTAAGAAATCAAAAATATTGTTCAAGTTAGGGGTATGCATGATGACATATTTTATGAAACTTATGGTTGATGGTACTTTTCAAAGTGATGGGTGTAATAAATTTCATAATTTTGTAAAAATCTAGATGCCGTTAAAATAAAATGATAATTTTCTTTTTGATCATAATTTTCTTGTTAAATTCTCATATCAGCTTGGTCTTATATTTATTGTGGCCACTATCATTCTGATTTACCGAAATGTCTCTAATTCATAAGCTGATTTTCATTGTTGAATTATTGGCTTGTATAATTTTTCATGATAAAGAGAGTTGCATGTTTCATATCAGAAATATTCAGTTACGTCTTAATTGTTGGTCAATTTTTAGGCAACATAAGATTTATAATGACAACTGCGAGTTAAATACTATTTTCTGTATTCGCCTGTGTCTGATAAATGAAGCACTTGATTCTATTTCTTAATATTACCCTACCTGTGATAAATTTTCACTTAGAATTGTGATAACCATTATCAGTTATAGATAAACATAACGTGGAAATTTTTTCACATATTTCTGAAATCATACCATACTTATTATGAACAACGATGGAGTGATCACGTTTTCAGCATAAAGTGATAGTTATTTCATCGAGACTGATTATTTCAGTATTATTTATTCATTGATTTGTTGCTCGTTGTTGGCGTTTTTTAATAATGTAATTGTTTTTGTAACATATTTTGATTAATTGCCTTTGAACATATTTTGATTGGTCATTTAGTTTATTCTTTATTGTGTTAACGTGATGAATCAGTGATAAAGAAATTGTCAGTAAATAATTAGATTCATTTTTTGTTAAAACTTGCTTGTGGGTCAAATTTTTTCTTTTAAAGGATTTGTACTTCTGGTTTGCTCCTAAGAATTGTGTGACCTGACTTGGCCTATGTCTTATGAAATATATCGGGATTTTGTTTTTTTAAGGTTCTAGCAAAAATTCGTGCTTAATTTCGAAAAAAAAGATATTTTGTAAAGTATCTGCATCTGATAAAGAGCATTTTCATAAATGAGAGTCCTAACAGCGGACATTTTTGTCTCTCATCTCTTCTGATATTCCACTTACTCTTCAAACTATATGAAATAAGGTTGATTACTTGATTTCATTGCATAATACTTGCACATGGGGTCGGTTAGAATTTATGTCAGTTGAAAATGTCTCGTATCTGAATATAAGAAGAGATTAAAGTTAAGATGATTGTGCTAGGAAATATGTTTCAAAAACTTTTTATCAAATATATGCACATTTTTATCTCAGGTTCATTCTCATCACTGTAGTTCTTCTGTAACGTCTGAGCACCTAACACCTGTGAGTAATGAGATATACATCTGTCATATTTTCTTGCTATCAGGATTTTTAGGACTAAAGATATGAGAGACTGAATAAAACTTGTAAATTAAATTCTGAGTGGTTACATGGGATATATATTTCGTCTCTATCTTATATCACGCTCAGCTGATTCGTAGGCCAACGAAATGCAATAAATTTCCGGAGATAGAACCAGTCATTACTTTATTAAGCTACACAGCAAATGGTTTGTGAAAAAAATGAGCGGAGCGTGGAGAAGTAGTAATACTTTTGATTCCGAGCTTAGATAAAAAGGTTTGGAAATAGTAGTGTCTCAGGAAAGGTGATGAGTTTTGCAGCTCTCAGACTAGATAAGACGGCACACACAATAACTTGGACCAGTGTCAAAGTTGCTTAGCCCATGCTTTTTGAAACAAAACTAGAGAGAGGTAATGGTAGGTACACTGTTAGTGAGCAGAAAGAAGTTTCTCTTAATGATTTTTAGCTTCTAAAGATCTCAAGAGAGATATTAGGTTTGTAGAAATTATTGGACCATTAATTCAGAAAACAATTGTGACGATTCTTCAAATGCTGAGTGGTTCATATTATAAAACCGGTAGAAAATTTTAGGATAAAAAAAATGGAGTATTTTCGGTTGCGAAGTGTTTCTATCGAAACTTTCGGATGGGAACAAGCGAATGTATGCAGTTTGAACTGAATACTCAACATGAACAAATTAATACAATGCTTTTTATCAGGCATAAACAAAGTTTTACACTATCGCAACGTGTTATATCCAGTCATTGCTCAATATTTCGGAACAAAAATATTTTTAAAGAATGATATTAGTCTTACTTTTGAATTAAAATGAAGGAATTCATACTTAAATATTAAAAAAAATTTTTAAATCAAAAAACTAAGATGGATTTGAATTATTAGTGCAAGGAATGTAGAATAAAAAATTAAATGCTTTTGCGAACAGCTCTCACATTTGTTTGCATAGAAATTTTGGATAATGGTAAAAGTCTGCTATTATTTTTATTCTTTGTGTTCTATTTACTTTTAAAATTGAGAGAATAAAAAATTTTAATTTGTAAACAAAAAGAGTTGTAAAAATTGTTATTTCACTTTCATACAAATTATATGCTAGAAAAAAATACATTTATATAAAAACAGCTCAATCCTAACTTAATAGTGGAAAGCATCTTTTGATGCAGCACGGATTTTACTCCTTAAATACAAACAAATTTGAAGTTACTATACATCAAAAAGTGCTATACATCAAAAACACACCTTGGCGAATAGTACTATCTCGTGAAAACAATGAAATAAAATAATAAAAAGCTATGGAAAGTTAATGTAATTTTTTTCTTCTATTACAGCTGTTGGAAATCTAGTTTCAATAAGATGAACAAATGTCATGTTTGGTGAATTTTTTCAAAATTTTTCGATTAATTTTAATGTGTTTTCATTGCAGTAATTTTGATTTTTATAACATTTATTCACATTCTCGCAAAACAAATATTTATATTTTCAAATCACAAATAAATGCATTGTTATACTTTTTTAATTTAAGAACTTAATTACCAGCAATAAGAAGGTTCTATGTAATTTTACTTCTAATTTGAATAAAAACTAAAGAAAAACAATTTTTTTTCCTTCTTACAGTTAGTCATTTGCTAAGTCTATCAATGTTATCTAAAGTTTAATTTTTCGAGAAATATGAAAATGATAAAAAAAGAATGAGTCATTAAGTGCACAGTGATTGCGATAATATGTTAACCACTGAAAACTTCAGCAGTTACACTGACATTAGTGGGAAACAGAATTAGGCAGTGAAATAGAGTAAAAGGAAGTGAATTAGTTGTTGTACTGCAGATGCAGGTGAAGATAAAGGTAGTAGCTGCGTAAATATGAAAAAAAAAAGGAGAAGCTAAGCGTTGCTGAACTTCCTAATGCTGCAAATGAGAAGGATAAGTTTTTGTTCTCTCTTTTCCTAAATTTTCTCATTCAGCCCTAAATTTTCTTGCAGTCATCTCATTTCAAATGTTACACAAGTCTTGAAGTCTTTGCTTGCTATAAAGACTGTAAATAATTTTGTGTATTAATTATAACTTTTTAAAATTAAAAAATTTTTTTGAATTTTCAAAAGTAATACATTACTTAATTGTAGTTTTGCTATAAGCTAGTTGAAAAATTAAACTAATAGTTTCAAATAATTACAAATGACACTTGACATTGAAACTATTTGTGTGGTGTTAACAATTTACTTTTATTTACAGCTACGATACAAAGAACAACCTAAAAAATAATAGTAAGAAGAAGAATAAGAACGAACATGTCAAACAAAATAGCCAAGAGAGTTCTAAATGATAAAGTATTTTTTTTGACAGTTATTATTTGTAGTGTAGTATCAATCTTTGAGTTTAAAATACGTACTAATGATAAAAATATCTGTCAAAAAAGTACTCTGTCAGCCAGACGTTAATAATTTCTTCTTTAATAATTCGTATGGAAAGAAAAAAGATCCAGTTTATTAACTGTGTGGTACAACATTTTAGAAATTGTTTACTAAATCTATATTGGCTTGATTAACTCTACTTTCAATGAAAAATTAATGAAGTACTTAGTTTATTCTAGTTAGAGGTTTACCAAGCATGGTTAACTTATTGCTAGAAACAAAACTTTTCTGTGCAAATTGTTTTTTCTGCTGGAAACTGCAAACTTCACACTTTTCTTAGAAACGGTCGAAAGTGTAAAGCAACAGAAAAGTTTCAATACAGTTTATAGCAATAAATTTCTTTCAAAAAGTTTCAATGGACATTAAAGAAAAATTAATTCAAATAAAGGAATTTCGCTTCCCAGCATCTACTAAGCCATTACTTCTGTTTATCCACTTTTAAATGTTTTCTTGCTATTTTCAGGAATCAAAATACACTTATATCCCTGTTCAATCTGAAGATGAGCCAACATTGCTCAACTATACTGCACAGTATAGAAAGGTATTATGAAAGAATCGTGGTTTTATTACTGTGTATTGAATGACTAAGATTTATCAAGTATATCTAGTTTACTATCTAGCAGCTAATTTGTAAACGACAATTTTATCTAATCGTAAAACTGAAATTTAAATACAGATTAGTGTAAATTTTAGTCTATTAGTTTAATCAGTCTGCAACTTACGGCATGAAATTTTACAGAATGAACTGAGACTAAAGCATTTTGCTGGGGAAAGCCAGGCAGCGACTGCACACGTAGCTCGAGCAGATCGACCCAACCCTAATTCTGAAAAGTAAGAACTATTAACAATAAGCATTTCCAGCTTGCAATGAGCAGAATTGTTTTTATATAGAAATTATTGAAACAATAAAACCATGACACAGTGGGCACATTGGTTTTAAACTTACTTAAAAACAGCTTTATGAGATTCTTTCAAACAAGCCTATTATTTTTGTGGAACAGCTTTGTTGAAAACTAGAATCAAAACCGGCTTAATTCAGAACTGAATAAGTAAGTATTAACTATTAACTAATGCTAAAACCATTATTCACAAAAAAAGCAATGCTTCTCAAAATTTATTTCACAACATTTTTTCGCACAATATTAGAGAGATATTTCAGACTGTGCAATTAATAGTTAACACAAAAATTCTTTTATTAAATGAAATCTAAGATAATAACTTCATAGCAGTTGTAAACAGTTAAACCGATAAAATTCAAAAATTATAAAAAAAGAGAAACAATTTTGAGGAACTAATAGCATTCATTTTGAAGAGTTTTGAAAAATTAATAAAAAATTACAAACAGTGTACACTTATTGTTTATTTCGTATCTTATTACAAAATAATCTCCAAGTAGGTGGAAAATATGCTTTCGAAACGAACAATACTGCAATAAAAATTTCTGATTTAGCATTCTGATGGATAGTTAGAACTTTTTTTCGATTTTGATATTGCCTGTAGTTTGTTTTCTTACTCAGTTGGCTGGTTGTGAAAGGGTTTAATGCAAGTCATGCAAAATTATATTAGTTAATCTCGTGATTGGATTTTAGTGAATCGTAATGCATGCTTGCGCTTTGGACCACACCATTTTTGTTGATCATAAATTTAGAAAATAAAGACAATCTGGAAATTTCATCTGTCCCTAAACTGATGTTCCTTAATTGATGCCATTTATATCTTCGTCTCATTTTTTGCTTTTCTTCGGTTTATTTGTTTGTTTGTTTTCTCTCTCTATATATATCGGTTATATTATCCAAGTTTGAGTTTGAGGTAATTGTGGACGAAAGATTGTGCCTGTTCTTGGAAGAAGCACAACATTTTCTAGTAAATTCTGTTTCCATTCTTTTCTCTGCTCTTTTCTGTTTGTTATGGCAATGTTATGATGCGACGATGGAAGTGAATGGCGGAAGTACAAATGCAAGCAGTTGCGACAACAATCGACATCCAACGATGCCAGAACGGTGGATATGGTAGCAGAACGAGAGAACATTCCAGCAGACCAGTAGATCAGTTAAGTAATGGCTGGGAATGAGTCTGAAGGACTTTTCACATCGCAGGACCTCCAAGAAGCGAAAAAGAACGACATGCTCATGCCATCCCTTGTTGCAGTACTTCTGGAGCAACGAAGACGAAACAAGGGAAGAAAGTGAAGGTTGACACACATGGCATGAATGTAGCGGAACAAAAGCCCGTTGCGAAACGAGATGGAAATCAAAAGGAGGAAGACTGCGGAGTCATGCAGTCAGCAAATCAGAAGTCTGGGAAGGAAATGGAGGATGAACGGAGAAAAACCGCATCTGGAATCATAGTGGAAAACAATGGGAAAGCAATGAGGTTGTGAAAAGCTCCGTGAAAGATGTAGGAGAGCACTCTGTCAGCTTACGGAACCAGGAACCAGTAGGATGATTACGCTTGAAGTTATCATTCGAGGAATCGAGGTTCTGCAAAACAGCTGTACAGGTGAAGTGCTGAAGGTGGTTCTTGACAGTTTCGGGAGGATGCCGAGTGGGGGACGGCCGTTGTGTCGTTCTCGTATTGCAAGAAGTTTGTGTGTGCGATTAGCTTTAAGAATTGAAGAAAAAAGCGAATGCTTCAATCATCAGTATTGCAGGACGTCCGTGTTCGCAGAAACGGTTTTTGAGGAGTCAACGAAACGTGTCAAAACACAACATACGTTCTTCGAGCAAAACACACTGCACGAGTCTAAGGTTTATCTAGATGTAAAATGGAAATATTTAGTGCTGATGCAAGAAGCACAAGGACGTGAGGTAGACCAGATAAGTGGATTTAGAAAATGATGTCGGAGAAAGTTGACTCGCTTATACTTGGAGCGGTGAACCAAGTAGCGGGTGAATATGCCAACACAAAGTCCCTTCACGTTCGACTGATCTTGAAATCCAGTTCCAGGTTGCACAACTGTGCTACGAAGATATTGCAAGGCGCGAAAAGAAGCCATCGATGTGAAAGGCAAGCATAGAAAAAAAGATAAATGAAAATAACTTCCACAAAACTTTCACAGAGCGATATTTGGCCCGTGAAGTACTTGAAGGAAAAACCTGAAGGAGGCTAAAAAGTGTATGAATCTCATACTTGCTCTCAAACGTGACTGTCATGAGGGCTTGAGCATGCTAACAGAACGTGTGAGTGTTTATGAAATTAAAATAAAAAATTAGGCTCGATGTGCTTTCAAAATTCAAAACATCAGATTTAAGTTGTTTAGAAGGCGGTTTTATAGAAAACTAACTGAGGAATAATCCGTTAGCCACAATGTAGGGACGGAAAAATTCAGGGAATTCTGGGCCGCAATGTAGAACTCGAAAATGGGAGACGATGAATATCTAGAAGAATTCGTTCCAGACTCTGAAGTGCACAATGCTTTTTCATCTGAAGCCAAATTTTGGAAGATAGTTTCCTGTTTGTCCAACTGAAAAGCGGTGAGCCCTGATGGAATCTACAACTTCTTCATTAAGAAGTGCACCTCTTTGTATCCAGATCTGTATAAAATGACTAGGCGGATCTGCTTGGATGGAGAGGAACAGGACCCATGGTTCTACAAAGGAACAATGTATCTGATTTCTAAATATGTCCCAAACAAAGGTAATAACTTCGGCCACTCACCTGCATGTCAAACCATTACAAGTTGACAACGAAATGTGTGGCACGGCACGGGTCATACAGCTAGATATTGCCACGAGAAAACAACTTGCAAATATTCAATTAGAAACTGTTGGAAAGGTTCAAGGTGCAAGAGAGCAGGCACTTTTGAACCTGGCGATCTGCAGAGAGCATAGAAATCAATTATTCACCACGTGGTACGACGTTGAAAAAGCGTTCGATTCAGTGAGTCACAATTATTTGATTAAGTGTATCGAAAGGTTCAACATGCCAATGTGGATTGTTAGGTTTCTGAGAAGCATCATCTCTAGATGGTCGGTTACATTGGAAAGCAATGGAGAAACCATAATGGAGAGAAATATATAGCGGGGAATCCTTCAAGGTGACAGCCTTTCTCTGCTGTTGTTCGTTTTATGCATGGACCC